>JAYMFT010306408.1:0-10176 GCA_038088735.1 Panulirus argus | reverse complement strand
GAGAGAGAGAGAGAGAGAGAGAGAGAGAGAGAGAGAGAGAGAGAGATGTATGTATGTATCAGATAGGGATGTTGTTTAAGTGCTGCTATTGCAGGTGGATTCTTATTAGAATGGTGTACATGGCTGGTAAGGTAGCGATGTTAGCAGTGATATCGGCGACCATACACATGTAAGGTGTATCTACTGAGATAAAGGGAGATAAAGAAATATGAAGTGATGATTGTTGTCTTGTTCCCACAGAGTGCAGCCTGGGCTGGGAGCATGACAAGTCCCAGTTGTATGCGACCGTTGCAACGTCGTACGGCTGGCTGTGTGAGCGGGCCAGGTACTCACAACACGTGCTCTCTGTCAGCATGGCTGGCAACGCCGTGGGCACCTTCTCCTTCACGCTTCTTGCTGACAGATAGTGAGTGTCCCCTTAACACAGACTATTCTGCAGCAGAACATGTAATGTTAGTTCCTACCAGTAAATACATGTAATCATGCTAACGATACAGTAGTTAATGATATATCTACTAACTTTAGGCCCAGTCTGAACGTATCTTCTTTAGAAGAGGAGACATACTTCTCTGGTGGCATATTTTAGACTCACATTTAAATATAAGCATAAAAAGTTGACAGCAGAGTGCTTATATCGTATCTTAAACCATAGCAAGAAAATGCTTTTCACGTTTGTTCACAGCATTCAGAGCACAAAGAACTAATAGAGGAGGTTAAGAGGAGGGCGACAAAGATGATAACAGAATCAAGAGAGCTTATTTACAACGAGAGGTTAAAGACGATAAATTTACCCACCATGGAAGAGAGGAGAGTAAAGGGTGACTTCATCACAACCTTTAAGTTTTGAACCAGTTTAAGGATATCAATTGTGAAGTTCCTCGAATGATGGAAAGATAGAACTGCCAGAGGACATTACATGAAACTGACCAATTGCTAGAAAAGATAGAAAGAATTACTTCTGTGATGTAGGTGTCGATGGATGGAATAACCTGTGAAAACTGTGAATGTTGACAGCGTACAGAAGTTTGAAAATGTGTGATAGTTAAGCAAGTTCAAGAGATGTGGGCCCCCACGTGTGAAGAACTAGAACTCCCTCCCCATACTGCACAAGTAGGTAATATCACACTCATTCGTGATAAGCCATAATAACCGTAGCGCTTCTCTCCACCACATCTTGGATAATGAGTGCGGATTCCCAGCTCAGAGCTAAACTAAAACTACTAAGCAGGTATAAACTCTGGTTTACCTGTGATTGTGTTGAGCGTTATTTTGTAGTGTTTGTATTGAGCGCTGAGCTGATGTTGATGTTTGTACTGAGTGCTGAGCGGTCGATAGTGGTTTGAACTGTGTACTTAGCGGAGAGTAGTTGTGCTTTTACCGTGCTGAGTGGTCGTTAGTGTTGTTTTTACTAAGGGCTATGCGTTTTTTCCTTTTCCTTTTTACGTTGGAATTTCCTGTCAAGGACAGAAGTCAATATCAAGGCCGAGCCTTAATTGAAATATGGGGAGAATAATGAAAGGGGAAAAAACGAGACAAGGGAAAGTATTTACGAATTCTGAAGGAAGTGAAAAACACGTCTTTTAAAATTTGCCAGGTCATGGTTATTGGGAAAGACGTGAGAGGGTAGTGGTTCCAAAGCTTCGAGAATGTTATCAAAACTGCATACTCTTGAATACCAACAGCCTTGGACGAGGTCCGACGTTCTTCTTGGTATTGGCCAACTACATCGTGGCCACCCTCATCGTCGTGTGGGTTCCGCACATTATCCCCCACCTCCTGCTCCGCTTCATCCAGGGCCTGAACTCTGAGAGTAACTACCTCTTGCCTTACATCATCGGTAAGTTACTACCTTACGTCTTACAACATCAGTAACTTACAATGTTACGTCTTGCATCAGTAAGTTATTACCTTACGTATTACAGCGCTGGTAAGTTACAATCTTATGTCATATATTATCCTTAAGTTACCACCGTACGTCTGATATCATCGATAAGTTTCTATGTTCTACCTGACATCGTCGGTAAGTTACTAGCTTTTGTCTTACATCATCGGTAAGTTACCACTTGTGCATCTTACATAATCAGAATGTTACCAACTTACGTCTTAAAACTTTGGCAAGTTACTACCTTACGTTTCACGTCATTGGTAAGTTGTTACTCTTCTATCTTACATCATCGGTAAGTTACCATCCTTATGTCTTACATAACACTAGTCAACAAAATCTAAACTTTTTTTTTCTAGGAACTAAAATAAATGGACTTCATAGTACTTTTTATACTAAATTCGAATCTGTTTTTAAGAATTTTTCTATCAGGCATGGTTCTTAAGGGATAGAGCAATTAAACTTCAAAATAATTATATATTACTCATTCATAAATAAGGCTGGTATTACGCTCAAAAAACTTACCTCTAAAATGTAGAAGTGTACGATTCTCGGCAATATTTGGCCTCAGGAACATCCCTCCTCAGTGTCCAGCAGTACTCTGTCATCATAGAGGGGCTCCACTTTCCTTGGTACCGCTTTTCCATGACCAAAATGTCCTGGTGAAATCTTTCGCCGTGCTCATCACTGACTGCCACAAGATTTTCCGAGAAAAGTCTAAGTGCGAGTCCAAAAAGTGGATTTTTAGACTCATATTGCACACCAAAGCTTAATATGAAGTCAATAGATCTTTTACATCCCAGTAGTTATCCGATCTGTGACTCCCAAAAAATTCTTTGCAAGCTCTCTTAAATGACAGCCATTCATTTTCTTTCTTTCATCTTCATTTAGCTCTCCATCGAACTTTTCATCTCGAAGCAGTTCCCTGATGTGTATTCCTACAAAAATACCCTCCTTGATTTTTGTATCACTGATTCGGGAGAATTCATTCCTCAAATATGAGAATCCATAGGCTGATTTATCCATACCTTTGACAAAGTCCTTCATCAACCCGAGCTTAATGTGCAAAGAAGGCAGATAGATTTTCTTATGATCAGCAAGAGGAGGACTGATGACCTTCTTCTTCCATGGAGTCAGTGATGTTCGTTTTGGCCACACTTTCTCTTCGTAATGATTTTCTTGCCCCGGCTGTCCCACTCACAGAGGATATAACAGAACTTCGTGTAAACAAGTTGCATTCCGAGTAAAAGCGCCACTACCTTAAGGTCACTACATGCATTCCACTTAATGTCACCATAATTATCGTCTTCTTCCAAAAGAAGCATCATGTTATCAAACGATTCCTTCATGTTAGCTGCATGAGCCAGAGGAACTAGGGGGAACTTATTTCCGTTGTGGAGTAGGACCGCTTTCAAGCTTACTTTTGATGAGTCAATAAACAAGCGCCACTAATCTGTGTTCTATTCGTGGCCAAGTGCCTCCATAACAGCACGAACATCATTGCAAGACACCGGACCATCTTCAAGGGAGGAAAACTCTTTGAAAACGACGTGGGGATCACAATAAAAACAAGCTTTAGTTTCATTCTGGAAAAGATTCCAGATTCAACCTGGAAACCAAAAGTTCGGCTTGCTTCTTAGACAAATTTGAATCGCGGACGAGATCATCAAGATCTCCTTGACTCAGCATATGTGGTTCACTGGAAGAACAGCTTCAAATGTTGGGTCCACAGTGTCCTCTTCTTGGTCTACTTTCTCATCACCAGACTCATTGTCACTCAGTGCCATGTCTCTTGGAGGCTCTGGCTCAGGTAATTCCTGACTGTGAGGTACTGGCCTCATAGCAGTTGGTAAATTTGGAAATTTAACAGTATGCTTGGATTTTGATGTTATATCTGTCAACCAGAAGTAGTAATCCGAAGAGCGATCTTTGGGTTCTCTCCAAACCATAGGAATGGCAAAAGGGATACGGCCGTGAACCTTTTGCCCTTGCTGTGAGAAGTCCAACACATGTGACACAACATATATGGGGGGAGCCAACGTTTATCCTGGTCACCCAAATTACAACCGAAGTAATGCTCATAGCATCTTTTAATGGTGGGTGTGAAACAACGTTTTTGCGATATGAATGTCCATTCACAGCAGATGTAGCAGAAAAGATTCGTACTGTTTACACATTTTCTCGGCATTATAGCGGTGGATGAGGTATCAGCACAACACTTGAATGCACAAAAGCACAATCCGTCAACAGAGTGGAAAAGACACTGTCTACACATTGAGTTCTTGCTTACAACTGACAAAGAACTGCTACGCAAGAGTGGGCACCGTTTGAGTGTCCCAATATTTCCAGTCGTGCTTATGCAGGCCCCATGCTGACTCATTTGTCTAGGCTTGTGCTTTCAAAGAGAAGCTATTGCACCTCACAAACAATGAAAATAGCTGTGTTTGTTAAACTTTTTGTTTCAAAAGCTCCGTAGAGCACTGATACATATATACTGTCTGTAATGATATGTGAGTATGATGGAACAAAAAACTATGGGTGATACAGAAATTCTGAAAGTATATTTGGAATCATTGTGCAACGATACATAAGAAGCAAATATTTTTTTCCATGGGACAAATTTTTTGTTGACCAGGGTTACTATCCTTACGTCAAACGTCCGCGGTAACTTACTGCCTTGCGTCTTACGTCATCGGTAAGCTATTACTCTTACGTCTTATATCATCGGTAAGTTACTACCCTTACGACTTACATCATTGGTAAAGCATTATCTTACGTCTTACAACATCGGTAAGTTACACTGAAACAGACCACACAGACTCAAGGTCCAAGTGAGGCAGACTGGCCTGACCACTGCTTTAGAAACTAGAATCCAATCCCCATAAAAACAGTAGAAGAAAAGAATAGCAGGCATTGGCTCTCTCCCTACCCTCCACTCCCTCCGGCAACACCGGACGGGAAACAAGTAGAAAAAAACATACATTGCAGGATTGATATGACTGAAGGAAATTTTTATTGGAAAGTCATACGGTAGGATGGAGTGACCATGAATATGTCATGCATCCCATCACCAACAACATGCATCCATTCACTTTTTGTAGTAGGGATAAGCGTGAGCTGCAGCCTCTCGATGTTGAAGAATGATGCAATGATACATGCTCCCTCGAAGCATGTAACATGGGTTAATCAGTGCTGGTAAGTTACCGCAGCATGGCCAGGGAGAGATCAGTGGTTGAGAAGGTATGCATTATATACCACAGTTATGATGGCTGATTAAGTGAATTACACTGAGTAACAAATTTTTACTTTATTTTTGTTCCTGGGTAATAAGTGTTATTTTCTAATTGACCATGTCTAAAAAGTATAGAAAATGGCTATTATTCTCTGGAGACTTTGCTTTTGTGATCAAAACAGTGATATTTTGAAATTTCCCTATTTATCAGAACTTTCCAGATAGATTCAGTGCGGAGTAGCTGATATAGAACTTTCCAGAAGTTTCCATTAATATGAACAGTTGTATAGATATAAGGGTCTTAAGCCAACCAGTTCAGTTCAGATCTAGGTGCCTAAGTGGATACATACATATACATACGTACATTTTTCTGAGATGTCAAGATCTTGCTAGACGCCTTGAAGTACGATGAGTACACTTGGGAGGTCATCTGAGACTTCAAAATGGTGGCATTCCTGATGGGTCTCCCAGGCGGTTTTCCCAAGTTTCCCTGCTATTTTTGCCTTTGGGTCAGCAGGGATACTGCTGCGCACTACCACAGGCGGGACTGGTCAGAGCGGACCGAATTCTCTGTGGGGATGAACTACGTCAAGTGGGAGCCCCGGAAGGTGTTGATGCCACCACTGCACACAGAATTAGGCCTTATGAAACAGCTTGTCACAGCTCTAGACAAGAAGTCTGCAGCCTTCAAGTACCTTCAAGACTTCTTCCCTAAGCTGTCTGAGGTAAAGGTCAAAGCCGGTTTCTTCGTCGGACCACAGGTAAAGAAGATCCTGGAGCGCAAGGGCTTTCCAAAGAAGCTCATTAGGAAGGAGAAAGCAGCTTGGTACAGCTTTGTCGCAGAGGTTCGGGGCTTCCTGGGTAATCACAAGGCCGAAAACTATGTTGAGCAGGTTGAGACTATGGCGAAGAACTACGGCAAAATAGGCTGCAGGATGTCCCTCAAAATCCATATCCTTGACGCTCATCTTGATAAATCTAAGGAGAACATGGGAGTGTATTCGGAAGAGAAAGACGAGCGCTTTCACTAGGATATACTGGACTTTGAACGCCGCTACCAAGGACCATATAACGAGAACATGTTGGGAAATTATGTTTGGGGTCTGATTCATGAAAGTGATTTACAGTAGATTTTTTTTGTGATCACTTTTGTTTATCATGAGTGTAAATACATGTTAATTTTGATTCATATGTTGTTTTTTTTCTGACTTTATGTGAATATAAATGTGGAGATTCGCCCGTTGTCCAATTGGAAATTGGTAGATTTCAAAATATCACTGGCCTGGTCACTAAAGTAAAGTTTGAAGGGAATAATAGCATTTCTTTTTTCAACTTTTTACGCATAAGCAATTAGGAAATAACACATACTACCCAGGAACAAAAATTGTGCTACACAGTGTTATTCACTGCCGGAGAGTGCCAAGTGATGATCAAGCTTATTCCACGCATCAATAATGTCGTTAGGTAAGAAATATTTCGTACGGTCCAGATTAACTCGGTGACCTCTTAGTTTTAGTCCATTATATCTCGTTGGTAATGCTGGGTAGGCGCCTCTCGCTTAAGGAAAACAAGTTTGTTCTCCCATTCTCTTCTCCTCGTATGGTTTGTTACGCAAGGAATGAATCAATTTAGATGCTCCTCGTTGCACTGCTTCCAGTTCAATAATATCCTTCCTGAAGAGGGGGCCCAAAATTGCACTGCACATTCAAGGTGTGGTCTAACTAGACTTAAGCATAGTGGCAATATCACATCCTTGCTTTTCTATGTAAAGTTTCGGTTCATAAATCCTAACATCCTATTTGCTTTCTTGGTGGCTTCGTTGCAATGCTGGGAGAGTTTGAAGTTGTTTGAGACAATGATCCCTAGATCCCTCACGCAAGGGGTGTCCTTAATCTTGTGGCCCATCCGTTCATAATCAAATTTTGTTGAGTTTTCCTACTTGTAACAGCTGACATTTATTGACACTGAATGGCATTTGCCATTTTCTAGACCATTCAGCGATTTTATCTAGATCCTCTTGTAATCTTAGCCTATCCTCTTCAGTTAATATGGCATTTTCGATCTTTGTGTCTTCTGCAAATTCGTTCACTATAATCTTGTCGTGGATATTGAATAACTCATGAAACAATTCAAGGAGGTTTGTATGGCATGATCTGCGCCTTCCAAAACCATGCCGTGTATTATTGATCAGGCTACAATTTTATCTCTGATAATCTACTCCAGCATGATTGATGTGAGGCTAATAGGACGGTAATTACCAAGCAATTCGCGGCTTATCTTTTTATATATAGAAGTAACTTCTGTCAGTCTCCAGTCCTGTGGAAATATTCGTTCCTGGAGCGATTTATTGAAAATGTAGGTTAACTGTTCGGCAATTTCGTGTTTGACGTTCTTAATCACTCGTTAATGGAAACAATCAGGACCAAGACTTTTATTAGGCTTCAACTTATCTGTGTTAGTAATTCTCTAACTGTGACGGTGAATTCTGGTATCGTGTGAGTACTATTTATCAGTCTCAAAATTCGTGTCGTTGTTTTCTAGCGTTAAAAGAGAACGAAAAAAACTTGTTTAGGTTGTTGCTATGCTTTTATCGTCTGCAGTGGGATCGCATCCTCGTTTACTAGGGGTCTTATCCCACCCATAATTCCTCTGGGCATGAACCAACAAAAGTGAGACTTCAGTGCATCACGCAACCCATAAAAATCCGTCATTTTAAAGTTAGGGCCAATAGCACTGGTTTTAGTGGGGTCGGTAAGAATATTTACGTCGACCCTAACCATTTTTTGGTCACAAATGTCTAACTATTTTCCAGCACGAGTACTAGTTGCTAAGAACTCCTGGGATGCGAGAACTAAATCAGGTATATTAGCTTCCCTCGTTGGCTCCGTGACGTTTTGGTGGAGAAAGTTTTCTTCGACAAAGCTGATAAGTCGAACGGATTAATTTTCTACACCTGATATGATTTACCAGCTGATTTCTGAAAGACTGAAATGTCCAAGAATGATCGAGTCTTTATCTTGTACTACTTGTAAACTCTCGTACATGACAGTGTCAATATCTGCTGGCTGACCAGGGCGTCTACAGGCGCCGTTTATGTAAAGTTTGAAATATTCTGTGCTAATCTGAACACACAAGTATTCAACAGCGGCAGATGTAGTCTGGTAGTTTGTAGTTGCTAATCAGATCGTTGTTTTTCATGTTCAGAAATTTTCTGATAAACCAATGATATCAACGTGTTCACTGTTTACCAAACAATACAACTCAGATATTTTGATTCGCATGGATTCTATATTTATGTAAAGTCTATTTAATTTCTTCGAATGATTCCTCTACTAGACTACTGGCATGATTTGGTGACCGGTTATTCCTAGGACCGAAGTGCGATGAGCCCCCGTAACTCGCCCTCCTGTCGTCGCTGTCAGATGGGGTGGGAAGGGGATTCGAACTCACTTCCCTTATGTGACATGCAGTGTGACCTGACCTGATCTCATCCGCCTGTTTATGACGATGTTATCCGATCCACCATTCAGGGTGCCAGTCAGTTCGTTGTATTCTTCTATGATAACTTCTGAATTTCATATCTTATGGTAAATGTTGTTGCTCCCAACATTTACCACTAAATCTGACTCTTTACTTGGTATTGTTATGTCTTTAATTATTTGTTTAATGTGGAAAACCCTGGCACCGGGGTAGAAGTGGACTGTTCTCTTGGTTCCCGTATTCCCCACCATGTGTTTACCCAGATTTCTGACCAGCGAGTCACCTATAATCACGGAACAGTCGTCGTAGCTCTTTTCTTGCAAGTCGCTGAGCACTGCAGATCGAGTGGGGCCGACGAGGTAGGAAGGAGGGGAAAGTCGTCTCATGAGGAAGGGAGAGGGGACCGAGTGGACGGGTGGTTGAGGTGTGACGTAAACTTGGAGGAGGTTATGGAATTAGGACGAAGGAGGGCGCTAGTAGGGGGACGGGACTGGGAGTTAAGGTGGGGGTGAGAGGAGGTAGCAGGACTTGGGGGCGGGGGGGGGGGCTGAGGGGTAGGGCAAACATGATGAGGTTTAGGAGGAGCTGTAGGGGCATAGGTTTTGGGAGGAGGGTACCAGCGGGGTTGGGTTGGGGTAGGCATTGGACGCTGAACGGGTGTCGAAGAGAAGGTTTTGTGGAGCGGGTGCGAGCGAGGGAGGGAGGGGCGGACTAGGATAGTGGAGGAAGTAGGAGCTGAGAAGGGGGGGGGGGGGTTAAGGTCACGGTATCTCTTCGGATTAAAATTTCCGCAGTTGGCGCTTTGAGCGCTGCCTTAGTTTCACTTATATCACTTTGTTTACACTTCTCTTCCAAATCACTGCGGTTTAGGCAAAAAAAAAAAAAAGAAAATATTTGTACACTACGTCTGGTCCCGCCATCATAAAATCCTGGATAAAGCCTGGACCACAGGATATACATTCATTGGTAGCCAGTCGCTGGTGCCATTGTAATGATTAACAAAAGAAAAAAAAAATATGCCCTGTGATTAGTGGCTGGGCAGTGACCTTACTTGACCTGACAACTAAGCAGAGAGCGACACATCATACCCGTACGAGTTCCTGAAACGTGACTGCCTTATATCTTACGTCATCGGTATCTTAGTACCCTTATGTCTTATATCATCGTTAAATTCCTACCCTAACGTTTCATGTAATCGATAAGTTAGTATTTTACGTCTTACATCATCAGTAAGTTAGTATTAGTACCCTTGTGTTCTACAACATCGGTAAGTTACTAACTTACGTCTTACAAAATCGGTAAGTTACTACCCTACGTCTTACAACATAGGTAAGTCACTGCCTTGCGTCTTACAATATCGGCAAGTTACTACCTTACATCTTACATCAACGATGAAGTGCTAACTCACGTTAGAACATAAGAACATAAGAAGTGAGGACACTGCAAGAGGCCTCTTGGCCCATGCTAGGCAGGTCCTGAGTCTGTCCACTCTACTGCCTTCCAATTGATCCCATAAACACATCCAACCTTCGTTTAAAGCTACCTAAAGACCTAGCTTCCACTACTGTACCTGGCAACTTAT
>JAYMFT010306397.1:0-10176 GCA_038088735.1 Panulirus argus | reverse complement strand
TATAATAATAATATATATATATATATATATATATATATATATTTATATATATACATATTTATATATATACATATTTATATATATACATATTTATATATATACATATTTATATACATATTTATATATATACATATTTATATATATACATATTTATATATATACATATTTATATATATACATATTTATATATATATATATATATATATATATATATTACTGAACGTTCAACAATACCAACTCAACATAACTCCGCTCGATGGGAAGCAGCTCCTGATTGATGTTTACTTCCGACGCTGCTTCAATGGGGTCACGTGTCTGGCAGCAGCAGACTCGCCTTATCCTTACTATCATTTTCTGTACACATGGAAAGCACACAGAGTTCATCTAGCAAGATGATTCTCTTCACTAATCACCCTTCTACCCACTCTAGGTCGTCGAAGTTAACAGAAAGAGACAAATAAAGGATTTTCGTTCACCTAATCACCTCACTCCAGTCTGGGTCATTCAGGATAACGCAGAGAAGGAGACAGTGAATGAAATGCACAAACATACAGTAAAAGGGACTTTATGAAGGCTTCTTCAAACACCATGGTGATCCCAGCGGTGCAATACAACACACTGAGCTACAGAAACGGTTGGTACACATTTTCTTGGGTTGCTTTGCCTCCCAATAACTTCTAGTCACTGCCCGAGATATAGGAAAACTCCCAGCTTCGTAAATTGGTATTGTAAAACTGTGAATCGTTTCAAATGCCATGCAAATGGTCCGTCGAGCACTTCCAAATGTCATGGAAGGCTCGCCCGCCGACAACACTCGCTGTTTGTTGAGCTTTGACAAGGAAATTCGGAGATTCTAGTGACTGATGTACTGTATCTTTTTTAAATGTTCTGTGTCGAGTTAAAACCACAATATATATATATATATATATATATATATATATATATATATATATATATATATATGCATATGAAAAGTATATAGGAGCAAGAAGCGAGTAGAGCATTAAAAAGGAGGAACAGATAAACTTTGAAATGAATATTATCAAGGCAGAATGCAATTCGGAGCATTTCTTATAAATGTCAAGAGTAAATTGTCACTGGGATTCTGAGGGAAGAGTTGTACAAAAAAAAAAGACGTAACGATATTCGCAGAAATGAATAAGTTCAAGAGTCTTTTCACTAAGGAAGAGTAACGTCTCATCACCACCGAGATAGAATGCAAGGATGACATGGATAGCACCGAAATATATCTCGAAAAAAGGACAAACAAAAATCTTGAAAGTGTCTTGACCTAAGTGACTCACTGAAGGCATAAGTGTAATGAACTACGAACTGACCTAATCTGAGGCCTGGAATTCAAGCTTTTGAAAGAGTTGGATGACATTAACAGCACACAAGTTCAACGAATGATGCAAGAATAGAATGCTCAGAGGCCATAACATGAAAGCAAGCAAGAAACTTGTCAAAAGATGAAAAGAAGTACTTTTTTTTTCTGTATAGGCGCAGTGAATGAATGAAATGAACCGGGCGCAAATAAGGTTACAAACAAAAGTTGTATGATAGAAAAGAAACTTCTCGAGATATGGGACTCCACGAGTGTAGAGCCCCTTCCCCGTAACGTGCAAGTTGATGATTATACACACACACGCCGGCCCGGGTTCCCTCCTCAAACACACCTGTCCCTCACCCTATCCTAGATACATCTTCATCCACACCCTTAAACAAACTCCTCTTTAACCCTATATACTCTATACACAGGGTCTTATGCCCCTTATTTCATACCACACCTTTGAACACTTTGGGGTCTGTATTTATTCGCATAGCTAATATTTGGTAACGCAGTCGCTTAATGTTATCCGAGAGGAGAGATTTAGGATCATAAAGGAGAAAAGGGTGAAGTTCTGCAGTATTAGGGGGTTGCACAACATGGTAACTCTGTCTAAGTGGATTCAAGCCTAGTCAACATGATTGACTTTCTTTAAAGTGCTTAGGCCTATAGCACCAAGAGGCGTTTCTAGAGCACTGTGACAATGGCCAAGAAGCAAAAATTAGAGAACCTACGAAAAGAATTCGCTACAAGGAACGGAGAGGGCGAGGAACTGCCCCGCAGGGGCCAATACGCCATTTCCACTTTCCTTCGCACCTCAGTAAACTGCAGTGACTCGAAACAGGATCGCAATACAGCCTTCATCGTGTAACCTATAACAGCGAAGTGAAACACGATCGCCAAGTAATTTTACATATAACCTACGGTCAATGAAACGTGATCGCTATAAAGATTTCGGTATATTGTCTTTGATTGGTTGAAACATGAACCCCCCCAAAAAATAGACTGAAACGTGATCGCCAACAAGAATTTGAAACATGATCCCCAGTGATAGTAGGAAACATGGTCCCTTAGAATAATCGGAAACATCCCAATATAATTTGAAACATGATCAAAAAATATAACATATAACCTAAGATCTATAAAACATTACCGCCAAACAAAATTCGTTATAAAACCCATGAATACTTAAATCTTCATCCCCCAAAAGAATTTGGCTAAAACTGAATAAGTGCCAGAAAACGAACATATTTCAGACTTACTTCTACATCAAATTTTCTATGTTGAAATGATCAGCCATACTGATTTTGGGGGGAAAATTCCTCTTAGGTCAGTGAGGTCAAATTGAATATTCTAATGGTCCACCGGCAATTATTCAATATCTGCCAAGAATTTGAAACAATCGTTAAATATTAAGGGTGAAAAAAGAGTTTGGAAGATGACTGCCAAATAGTATTTGAAACACGGTTGCGAAATGTTTCAACAAATTTTTGTGAAACACGACGCTAAATAGGGTTCAGTACATAAATCAGTTGAACCTTGATCGTCAAACGACGTTCAACAAGCAATTAGTTGAAATATATCGTCAAACGGTGTTTAGCGTCTATAATCAGTTGAAACGAGATCATCAAACGTCGCTCAACATATATAATCCGTCGAAATACGATCGCCGAACGGGTTCACGATATAAAATCAGTTAAAACACGATCAACAAACGACATTCAACATACATAATCATAACACGATGGCCAAAGGGGATTTCAACACAACTTACCGTGCAATCACCGATCCCCAAAAGTCGATCATCACATATAATGGTAAAACACTATCACCAAACAACTCACCTTGTAGTTGAAACAGGATCTCCGAAAAAAATGCATTAACAACAATGTTTACGAAAACGAACGCCCGCGTTCTATGAAAGAGAATGTGTGATAGAAAATTTAAAAAATACCTCGCCCCATACGTGAGGTTTCGTAGGTTCCAATGACTGCAAGGAGAAATCAGATGACTCTATATAGAGATATAGGAGTCTTCATTAATGAACAAGTAAATGTTTCAAATAATCCCCACTCATGAAACAGCTACTAAGTAATCTAACATCAAAAGTTACAAGAGTAAAAGCTGAAAATCCCACCCTTTTAAATTCTACTTTTTACAGCAACGTGAACGTTTCTACAAGAGCAGATTGCGGATTACAAACACAGAACACGCGCGTCCGCAAAGTCATTCCGGTATTTACCTTCCATCGCGTCGCCCACCCGGATGCGTAAGGGTTGTGACAGCCGTCAGTCACTAGTGACGAGGCTTTCACAAATGTGATCACTTTTACAATTTTCTAAAAGCAGTCACGGACTGCATGTAGTGTCTAAAGGGGGGAGGGTTATATTGTATTCATGCTATTTGTAATTAGTACATGCGTCCGTCATTTACTATAATCTCTTATTGCAGTGTTTCCACAACGATTGTCATTCAGTATAACTTCTGTTGTTGCAGTACTTTCACTAGTATTACTGCACTATTTTCACATGTTCATTTACTGTATTTTCTATTGTTGCAGTATTCTCAGCATTATGTTCACCATTGATCAAAATCTGTGATTGCAGTATTTCACTATCATGTTCACTTCTCAGTATAATGTCTATTATTGCAGGATTTCACCATGTTCAATGTTCACTTTAATCTCGAAGTATCTTCACCATTCACAATAATCTATTGATGCAATATTTGAGGCATTATGTTCACCATTCACTATAATGTATACTAATGCAATATATTCACAATCATGTTCACCATTCACTAGAATCTCTAAATTTTGCAGTATTTTCACATTTCCCAGTTCATCACAATATACAGAGATTGTAATTGTCGCTACACATCTTACCAGTCCTGCAACAACTTCTATCGCAATGTTTTCACCATAGAATTCATAGTTCACTATAGTGACATTGTAACAATATTTGCGTATCGTCCTCCAGTGGTTCCGTCATATTGTTCACAATCTCCAATTTTCCAATACTGCCACCATACTGTTTACCATCTTCGATATACTACAGTACAGCCACCATACTGTTCACCAGTTTCCCTATAATCCAGTATATACACCATAAATGGTCACCAATTTCCATATAAACTAAATTTCCATAACAGTGTCCACCAGTTATACAAGTTGTTACAAGTTTTTCGGTCTTCATTGTTACTCTGCACACACTTTTCAACTTGATACTGTAGGGTGAGAGCGACCATGTGTGACGGTTATGTGCTGTGGTGCACATTGTTACAATCAGTTATTCCCATTTTCTTCCTCCGTCAGGCGAGTTAACAGACGCTAATAATCGCTGGAATTTTGTCCAAGAATGCCCAAAGCGTATTGGAATTCTGATGTTTGTAATTCACTTCAATTCATATTTTTACCTAGTCACTTGCACTACAATTTCCCGTGATGACGACACCATGAAATTTGCTTACGGCATTTCTACACTCGCGATGAAATTCGCATAGATGCATTTTTTCCAACAAATCTGAGTTAATAACATGAACACATTAATGTCAGAGTTGTCATAACTAGATTTCACTCGAAGCTATCAATACCTGTTAACGTAATATATCACACACCGGCTGGATTTTCCTCTAACAGTCCTCCCTCTTACCCCCAGTGAAGTCCGGCTAGAAATGACGGTTGACGCTGTCCAGCAAGGCGAGCTGGGCCTGGTAAAGGCGAGTCAGAAATGGCAGTTCAACTACCGATCCGGTAGTTTACCTGATTCATAATATCCATTGTATAAAACTTTTCACGCTGGACGTTTCGATTTCTATTGTATATACAAGGACAATTTTATCAAGTTCTTCAGTATATATAGCTTATTTTCTTATAAGGGTAAGGATCATAGATATATTAATAGAATCATATTATCAGGGTAATGGGGTTTGGTTGACGCATACGAACGTCTGGAGCCCTGGCGTCAATACATATCAAAAATCCTTCAATATGTGAATTATAAACGTTAATGTTAAGGTAGACACAGCCAAGTACGCATGAATGAATGTCCATGAAACAAACATACATAAGAAGAGGTCAGGGGAAACCACAGACGGGTCTGCGGGGAGTGAGTGTGGCTGAGGAGGTCTGTGGTTCCGGTAATGGCGACGTGTAAAAAATACACATACACACAGACATACATTCCGCCGTATTTCTAAAGACAAAAGCGGGACCCACTCTCAGTTCCCATTTTTAACTTATTTAATAGAAAATATATTCAATGCAGGGTTTACTGAAATAATACTGGAATGTGGGAGCACACGTCGGGACAGTAGAACCCCTTCCCCTCCCCTTCCCCTGCTACATATCATATTATCTAAACTTTCGAAAATGAGAAAAAATATGGAAAATAGAAAATAATCTACCATTCACTGAAAAGAATGTACCAATCTGCATCAATAATGAAACACCAATTTATGTCGATTTTTTTTTTTTTTTAAGATCTGTTATCATACCTTGGCGTAGAAAAGCAGTGGGCAAGACATTCCTGGCGTACGAAGTGCGACTACTCTTAATTTTGGTGGCTGATTTTTGCTAGGAAACATCAAA
Source organism: Panulirus argus (assembly GCA_038088735.1). Lineage (NCBI taxonomy): Eukaryota > Metazoa > Arthropoda > Malacostraca > Decapoda > Palinuridae > Panulirus > Panulirus argus. The sequence goes on along the minus strand of JAYMFT010306397.1, from coordinate 4,261 downwards.
TCAGCGTCAGAGCTACCAACTGTAAGAGCTATAATCACTTCCTATTCAAACAGTCGTACCAACATATTCTTATAGTGATCCGGCAGGCGGGGCAGGTGCCAAACGCCCTTAAAATAAAGGATACAATATCGGAAAAATCCGCAACCTTCCATGGGGACTGAAATGCGGGTCCCGCTTCTAGGCTTTAAAAATACGGCCGAATGACTCGCGACTACAAACACGTAAACACACACACACACACACACATGCACCCCAGCATCCCCACCACACCACCTTTCCAGTAGTACAAACGGGTTGCTACACACACACACACACACACACACACACTAAAAACAGTTCACCTCTGTGTGAGGGATTGGTTAAGCTAAAATAGAAAGTTTTTGTAGTAAGTGTTTAGAACAGATATGATTAACAGAAGCGACCTAAAGCAAGTGTGACTGTTCATATGAGACAGAAGCGATAATAAAAATAATAATAATAATAATAATAATAATAATAATAATAATAAAGAAGAATGATAATAATATTGTTATGCTTATTATCATGATTATCATTATCGTTATCATTAATGTTTGTAATAATGATAATAATAATTATAATCATAATAATAATAATTATAATAATAATGATAACAGTAATAATAATGATAATGATAAAGGGGAAATTACTGAGTAATTAAAGGCAGTGGCTCTCATCCTAAATTACATGAAAGAAAGCTGAGGATCCTGCAAAGTCCAGGATGTAGTGAAGGTTTCCACGGGATACCGGGCCGCCCCAATTTAGCCAATACACAAGCAATGGTGTGTGACGACGGGCCAGCAGTATTATGATGCACCTGCAGTACTCTGTGACGAGCCTCATTACTGTGTGACTGGTTAATAGTACCCTGAAAAGGGCCAGCATAAGTTGTGTGACGGGCTACCAGTAGTGTGACGGACTAGCAGTAATGTGATGGACCAGCAGTAACACTGTGGCGAACCAGCAAGTGTGTGACGGACCAGCAGCACTATGTAGCGAACCAGCATTAGTGTGATGGGCCAACAGAAATGTGACGGGGTCGGCAGTACTTTATGTCGCACCAGCAGCACTGTGTGACGGATCAGCAGTATTTCATGTTGGACCAGCAGCTATGTGTGACCCTCCAGCGGTAATGCATGACGGGCCGGTGATACTGACAGACCAGCAGTACTGTATGACGTCATGCGGTGGTGAGCGTCTCTCATATCGTTATGCCAGGCCAATTCGTGGACCGAGGCGGAGGCAATACAATGACAGTACAGAGTTCGAGTCACGTTGCGTCGGTACACAGGCCGTGATAATGCTATACTAACCGGACATGTGATTAAAGACGTAAAGACAAATAATGGGGCTAGGCTACGGCTCTGGGGGAGGTGGGGTGATCCTAAGGTTTAACGTCACGAGCATTGACATGATGACGCACTTGGCTGTACTTTAAAACTTTATAGTCAGTATTAGAGCTATGGGACACCTGAAGTTTAAGCAATTCTCGATCTAGAAAGTAAAAGGCTCAAACAGCTACCGTTTGCCCGCCAAAGTTGGCGGAATCTTACTGGAAACCAGCTGGAGAATGATCGTCTTTTGCATAAGAATTCAGCAATTTCTTGCTTGTATGAAAGCTATTCTCATAACTTTTTATTTATTTTATTATCATCTTATCGATCATCTTGTGTAATAGTGGAAAAACTAGATTGAATCTTCAGCAAAATCTTATTTTCTAAAGACTGGAGATATATCTTACGAATTTAACCGCATCAAGGTACGTATAGACACGAGCGTCAATTATATTAGTCTATTTATCGTTTTATGAATTACTGGGGTTAGAGTTGTATCAATGTATAGTTTCAGAGATGTTTTTATAATGCTAACAGTATTTCAAGAACACAGAATAGTAAGGAAGTATCTCCAAACTCTTGTAATGAGAGAAGCCAGTTGTGAGAGAATACTTGCGCGAAGTTGTGTCAGGAAAATGTAGAGTTTTGATTTAAAGTTGTTACAGCAATCAAGTACAGGGATGGTCTTCCAGAAACAGGTGATACTCTAGAATCAGATGACATGAAAATGACATGGAAGATGTAGGAATCACCATCATGAGGTTAGGTGGAGGACAAAGTAAAAGAACAAGTATTATTCGTGATATGTTTCCATGAATATTTGTTTCACTGTATATTGTGATATCATGCAAGGAGTTTGCTTTATTAGTATTGTTTTTGATCTCTCACACATGTATTTTTTTGTTGCCTGTAAATTTGTAAAGACTATTAACTAAAGGTTTATGCTTTGGTATTTCGTATCGTGCAATTTTCCACCAGCTGTGATAATATTCTTTTATAACATCTTTGGAGAATAATACTTCATCCATTAACAAGCTTTTATTTGCTGAAATAAATCTTCATTGCAATTTACATACAAACATTATCATTCTGCTAATATTGCAGCAGTATGTTGAAGAGCAGCAGCATAGATTAATATTTCCTTGTAATTTCCTCTCTTTTTTGGGTCTAAATTGAGGGTTCAAAAGTTGTTCCCAAATTACTTCACTATGCAACCCCAGGATATGCTTCTTCAGTGATTAATTTATTTGATTTGTGCCGGTAGCACCGGCTAGTTAATTGTGCACCCCATGCTCATCCTGTGAGCGGTAGCGCAAAAGGATTACAGAGGATACAAAGGGTTTTAGTCAGACCCCAGTGGGTTGATATTACATGGGATGTTACACTTCATTGTAGATGTTTCATTACATACATTACATAGTTTCACTTGGTAAGCTTTACCGACTTCATGCAGAAAGTGATTACAAACTTAAAATTTCAGGTATCTTGTTATTAACAATAAGGTGTTGTGACATTTATTGCAGTTTTTTTTAGAGCAATCTCTAAAAGGCTTTATTTTTTCACGTTCTGACTTAGTGTTCTAATTTGTATACAATTCTTTGGACACAAACCTTGCAGTTCACATGATTAACATCTCCAGATACAAAACGCCAGTACTGTAGTACCTTTAGCCTAGTGATACGCTTGCAGTTGCAACATCTTGTAATCTGATGATCTTAGTTCTTTCTCCATATACATGTTTTACTGTACACAGTTCACGGTGATGTAGAAATGTTTTTACTCGTGCTTATCTGAACTCGTCTTCGCGTTTCAAAAGGGTATGTTAGTTCCTTTCTGATTACAGTTTTGAGGCTTCTAACTGACAACCAAATACTGTTTTCAACATCACCTTTACTATGTGCAAGTTTGGCTAAAACATCAGCTTTGTCATGCTCACGGAAGCCCACATGAGAGGGAACCTATAACAATTGGATTTGACTCCCTTGAGCAATTATGTCTAAATATTTGTTTCTGGCTTCAGATACCAACATGTTACATGCTGATTTAAGCTTGTTAAGGGCAAGTATGAATATAAAAATTCAGAGGTGATTAAACTGTCTGTGGCAGTGATTGCTACCAGCTCAAGAGTGACAAATATGGCAAAATATTTAGTTTGTAGGGTAGATGCACAATTCTTTATTCTAACAATTTTCTCTAATCTATTACAATTGGGCGGGATCACAATGGCAGCACTACCTGCCCTCCCAGTGGCAGTATTGAGAGAACTGTCATTATAGAGGTACTGGGCTATGTTATTTTCTGTCTGGAGTTTCTGTATATGTTCAAGAGCACTGGTTTTGCCTATGTGTTGAAGGTGAAGCTTGTAAGTAATAAGATTCTTCAAAATACTCTTGGTCAGGCAATAGGTCAAGCAAGCCTTCCACTTGGAACGATTGGTCAGCTTCCATTTGTGATGATGGACCAGCTATAGGAAGTATTGCAGAGGTAGAGATGTTCAGTCAGTGACTGTGTCACTAACTGAATCTGAAATGAAAAGGCACTTTTTAAAGTCATCTCGAAATCAAATGCATCTCAAAGCTTGAATATCAACATCAAAAGTACATATACAGTGGTAAAGATATATTGACAAACAGACAGAATGTTTTAGCCTGGATGTAGAAAGGGAGCTGTGGTTTCAGTACATTACACATGACAGCTAGAGACTGAGTGTGAGAGAATGTGGCCGTTTCGTCTGTCTCCTGGCGCTACCTTGCCGGCGCAGGGGTGGCAATGTTAATTCCCGTAGGGCGGGGTGGCATCAGGAGTGGATAGGGGCAAGCAAGTGTGAATATCTACATGTGTATATGCATGTGTATGTGTATGTATGTATATATGTATATGTTGGTATGTATATATATGTACTGTGCATA
>JAYMFT010306386.1:0-10176 GCA_038088735.1 Panulirus argus | reverse complement strand
AAACAGTAAAGGTGGGGTATCCCTGGCAGTGTACACCACCACCTCTCCAGGAAGCAGCCAGACCCCTCTATTGTTACCCCCCACCTGCGGCTCTCACCTCTGAGGGCCGGCTGTGATAACGACACCACGCCAAGTTCTTGAGCACGACGGCACCATCCTTAAGCACGACGCTAAGACCCTTGAGAGAGATGGCCTGATCTTTAAGGGTCAGGTCGAAGGTCAGGCCATCTTACCCAAGAGTTAGTGTACTGTCGTGCTTAAGGGCCGCATCGTCATGCACAGTAGCTTATGCCAATGACTTAAACAGTCGTAATATTAATACCACTCAAAGCCAACACACAACACGACACTTGAGCAAATGATCAACCTCAAAAATGACACAGTCCTTCTTCATCTGTCCCAAACACTACCATTTTCTGTGCAGTGTATAATGAGGAATATTGGCTCGGAACTAACATACGTCTATAATGCTGATCTACTTACAAACTTTTCAAATACGTAATTAAGTAACTTTAATTAGCCTGGCTACGAAGCTTCAGGAAGTGCCAACATAATCACCAGAATAAATTACTGTTGTTACGTCACGCTGTATGAAGATGTGTACTGTATGAGGATGTAGATTGTATACTGTATGAAGATGTATTCAGCATCAAGATGAACTAGGTCTGTATAACATTTAATCTTATCATCACAAAAGTTGTCGACTGAGTCGAATGTAATTATGTACACAGTCCTGTACTCATGTTCGCGTTTATAAGCTGGTGTGTGATTCAGTCTACCCTTGTGTGTGTGTGTGTGAGGAGGGGCAGGAGAGGCTGGTCTTGGCATTGTTCCCAGGACTCAGACAGACTTAAGACACCGCGGCTTCAAGAGGACGGCTGAAGACCATCAGGAACATTAGGGACAAACGAGAGAAGAAGAACCAAGAAGGAGATGATGCAGAAAACTAATGTGAAACGTAAAGGGAATGAAAAGGGAATTAGTCTACTAAATGGAGAATGGAATATGGAGAAAAGGAAACAGACGGAAGCAGAAAACACTGACGACGAGGTCATATGCACCATCATGAGGAATATGATTACAACCATGACCCACTACCATCATGGACGGGGACCTCGCCGTCCTCTACCATCAACAAATGGGGGTCAATCGTGGGGTTGAGACCATGGGTGGCAGGGAGGAGGACCCATGGCCACCTTGACCGGGAGAGGTTCTCACCACCACCACCACCACCGCCTGACTCACCCTCCTCCTGACGATGGTCCTCGTAGTGGTGATGACAGGGGCGGGGATGGGAGGGCTGAGGAGAGCAGGGGAGTTGTGGATAACAAGGCGGCAAGGAGCGCGTGTGGAGAGAGAACACATGAGGTGTGGGGAGGGAGGCTAGGGAGGTGTGTGGAGGGAGGATGAATAAGCTGCAGGGAGGGAAGGCTAGTGGGGTGTGGAGGGAGAGACCTCTCGTGGACGGGTGAGGGAGAGGGTGGGGAGAGGGGTGAAGATATTAACGCCACGTCCGTCAAACTTTTAAAGGAAGTGACCCTTCGTCTCGATAGTGTATGCGGCCCGCGGGCCATGGCCAGGACCGGGCCAGCAGTGGTTGGCGAGGCGCCCTTCCTTCCACCAGTCCCACCTAGACAGTATTGACACCGTATGGATCGCTTCTTGAAGACGTGCCCGTGTTGCCAACACATCCATAAATTTGGCTGACGGTGAGGGAACTGCCTGTAGTCCACGAGATCAAATTTACAAAGCTAAAGGAAGGTCATTTCATGAGGGTGTCTGGCGGACGCTTCTCACTCCACTTCAGGTATTGCCAAGCTTGTATCTGAAGTGTCTCAAGTGTTGTGAGCATGGCTGGCGATACACCCTCCAACACCAGGGGTCTGCAACACGTCAGGGGCCATACTGGAGTCAGTCTGTACTGAGCTTGGAATCTTCAGCACACTCAGCATCTAATCTCAATAAATATCCTGTATTATTCATCTCTACTGGTCTTAAAAAAAAAAAAAGAATGGATCCCTTAAAAAAAAAAGCCCCCACTGTGACCTTTGACCTTTGGGACCCAAAATCAATAGCGATCTTCCTGCAGGAGGTTGAGTGGGTCCGTGTACCAACTGTGGTAGGACAGACCCTGTGACCTTGATTCTTGATGCTGCTGCTTCCTGAACCACGGCAACCTATCGGTACCTGCTGCCCCATCCAATAAACTGGAGATCAAATCATCCCAGGAACAACAGAGCCATCGTTATGTATTTTGTGACCACGATCTCTAATCCGATCTCGAAATGACCGGGAACATTTCACCACCACAAAGGTCAACCGGACAACACTTTGGTGTTCACCAGCCCGTGGTGAGGCGGGTCCAGCAGTAACCTTTCCCTGACCTCTTTGACTCGAGTCAACATTGACCTTCCGTGTACATGAGCGATGCACCGCTACGTAACATCGCTCATGTTTATCTGTTGATCTCGAGTGACCTTGACCGTCGACCTTGTGACCTCAAGAACCAACAGCCACCGTCCACGATCAATAATACTTCTCACAGAATCATTGTTCCTCTGTCGAGTGAAAATGACCTGATGATCCTGTGTCCTGCATACTGACCTCCGTCCATGACTCCCCCAAGTCACTCACTCCCACAGGGAGGCACCGGCAGGGTAGAGGGTTCATTCATCAGGAACACACAAACGTGGACACAAACGTTTCTCCAACACTAGTTACAGAACAGTGGAAAGGATATCATTCAACCCGTACGAGACGAGGTTACAGAAATACTTTCATTATATCAATCTTCAGTCAATGATCTTTCTCAAGAATGACAATATTACATGAAGGTATTTCAGTTGGCGGGTACACACATACGTTACAGCCCGCGGCTGTAACGACATAAGAACGTGTTTTCCTGTAATCCGTTGCTGTAAGATTTCAATGAATATATCGTCTCAGTACTGTACACAGGGTAGTCCTGCATAGCCGTTTCCTGTCGAATGATGTGCCGTGGGTGGGGAGGAGCGCCTTCTGCTGTACTATCCTGTCTCCATCTTTAGCGGCGGGTGGGGAGGAGCCTTATTTTTTAATATCCTGTTTCCATCTACGTATACAGATAAGGCACGCAGGATACTACTACTGTCCTCCAGCAGATAAAAACACCACAGACAATCAGTAGCTCTGCCATCTATGATGAGCCTTCTGTTAAATGTGAGACGAGAGGTCAGAAAATATTACGAAAACTAACAAATAATCAACATCATGGCGGAAATATTTCAGCCACCTGTAGTCAGATGTGGCTAAATTACAGACCATTCATCTACAAGTGTGTCCCTGACCCGGCTATAGAACAAACACACAAACAGACACACACACACACACACACACACACACACGAGTGATGGCGGGGAGGGGGAGGGGGTGGACCATCACTCACTATAGCGTCTCCAGTCCTGGCGCAACGCTCCATTGTGGTTCTGTGACGGACTCATTACCTGCTGCTCCTCCCCGCCACCCTCCGTCACCCGTTCAGTCATACCCAGCCTCCGTCACATCCAACCTGCTTCACCCGCCCCGTCACACACCCACCCTACGTCACCCGATACGTCACCTCGAGCTTCCGTCACCCGCCCACTTACAATACCAAGGCACAATGTCATGGTGCAATATCCAGGTACAATGTCAAGGTTCAGCATCATGGTACAATGTTGTGTGACCTCACCTGACATCATAGTCTCTACAAGGAACAGAGATAACAAGGTTGCCTCCCCGCTCAAGAGCTTGGTTGACCTCACCAGGGTCACCAGCGTAAGAAGTAAGGTCAGAGCCTGTGACACCTCGACCTTAATGACGTAAGTCCCACCGTCTCTGGGATCTCTGCCCGTCAACAACACCTTCCCTGGTCTTCAACCAGTCCACAAGCGGTATGACTCAAGGGCCGCCCCTCTTGACATGGCCTGTCATCCGATGGTAAGACAGTCAAGCAGCAGTCGAACTTCCTCAGACAACTGGTTTGGTGCTTGAAGTCTTGGCTATTTGACTCCAGACGCTAAGAGTCACTGAGACGATTCTCCCAACAGCAGTTGTCCACTATCTGATTCCTAACTTTTCTCCTTGCGAGCAGAGCTCTGTGGTGCTTCATCTCCCAGGACTCACCACCGTCTGCCTCGAGAAACAGCCTGAGCTGCGGAACCTAAGACTTCTTCTCCTGCAGCACAAAGCACAAACGGCAACCGTCGACTAACTGAGGACACCGGTTCGCCTCTCCCTCCAGCAGAAGCGACACGAGACCCGGCAGTCGCGTATCTCTCCAATGAAAAACCTGTCTCACCTCCTGAACCTACCCCAGCACCGCAGGACTTCTGCCAAACCTGCCTCTATAATTCTCACTTGACTTCACCTTCCTATGCTTCCAGTAACCCCCTCTCAGTCCTTTATTAGTCACAAAACAAAGACACATATAAAATCAACCTAAAAGACGTACTGGTACTCGTAAGTAACCTTAAATAACACCGCATCAAACCAAGTGTATTATTCATGGAATCAGAGAACCAGAAAAGTTACCAATATTGATATGAAAGACAAATCAGAGAGGAGGGTTGTAGAGGCATGAGACCAGGTGTGAGGGAGCGTGTCAGTGTACAGTGTATCAAGGTGTGTGTGGTCATTATCATGATGATGAGGCTCCTCCATGTCCCATGTGTTGCCTACAACCCACACCTTACTCCCTCCACCCTCACAGGCTGTCATCCGCTGTGGTGCGGTGCAGATATTGTGGTGAGATGCATGCGATGCGAAGTGTGGGGCAGGCGGTGTGGTGTGGTGGTGGGATGAGGTAGTCAGGATGGCCATGGTAGTCACAGTGACAGGTGGCGTTCGGGGAGAGACCCAGCAGCTCCACCCACCCGACGCCCCCCAGGTCACCTCCACACACTCTTCCGTACCGGACTGAACGCACGAGCCACTCAACACCCGACACCTACATGTACAATGAACGCAGGACCCGTGGAACTAACGGTACACCACACGCCCCCCCCCCCTCAAACGTCTCCGTCTGACACTGATGACCCGATGGCGAGGGGAAGTGTCAAGAGGTGAGAGTCGCGGACCCCTTACGTTCCACGGTACAGTCATTTTGGTCCAGCTGAGACAGAGAGAAATGTGTCGGGCGGGCTCCCGACACGGAGGTATCTTCACGCCCCCTATACACTGTTACGGCTCGGCTCGCGACCCTCCCACCACTGCCGCTCTCGTACCCGTCCTCTCTCCCCGACGCTCCACTCTACTCTCCCCGCTGTATTACCCTACACCCCAGACCTACAGCTGCAAGAAACAGATGTCTTACAGTTAACAGTTACACCTGGTGAGTGACTGGTACAGGGAGAGTGTGGGTTACCGCTGGAGAAGCCAGTGAAGGGGAGGCGTGAACAATACAAGGGAGTGAGGGGCGTGTATCTGGCGAGTCCGGCTGTACTCACTCCGCCCACCTACCACCGCTCACTCAGTGCACCAAAACGCTCCTCCAGTCGCTCCGCTCATGCGACTGAACACCGGTGAAATCCTGGCAAGGAGCGATCTGGTGATATGTGAAGTCTGGGAGGACGAGGGAGGTGCAAGGAGGGAGGGAGGGAGGCTGAGCCAGCGTGGGTGGAGGAATCAATACCAAACCAGCCTCACTCTACATCGTTGTTTCTCACTTCTCCAGCAGACACAATGACCGAAGTTACATGTACCTTTCGGGAGCTACTTGTCGGTCTAATGCTTAAGCAACCAGGAACAGTTAACGTGCACTGGAGGTCGGTGGCATGAGCCTACTGACATCGGGGTAAATTGGAGGTCATAACCTTCCCGCAGGTCATGGAGCGATTCCTGTTGGAAGCAGTCATACCGCTGCCTCAGCCATCATCTGGCAATCACTGGTGTCACGAGGCGTAATATCTTCTGGCGTCACGAGATGAGGAGATAGGGACACGACTGAGGATGCCGGGATGGGGGGCCCGGGGTGTGTGTGTGTGTTCACCGCCCGGCCTTATCTAGGTCACCCCCAACACGGCTTGGTGACGTCGACCCGTCACGACCTTATTAGCTACGTGTGGTCACAAGCCGATTTTCTTCTTTGCCTCCTCAATCCCCCCCCCCCCCTCCACTAGGCACGCCACCGCCCTCGCCTCTCCTCTACAATGATTTTGCGTCTTCCAAGCGCCCTGGTTGACGGGGCGCCCCTCTTTCGTCCCATCGCTCCGTTGCCTCTGGTTCCATAGCTTCCACACTTCGGAACGTCTGTCAGCCTCTCGTTTCCCTGCCATACATCTGAACGTCCATATGCTTTTCGTTCTACACCTTCTGTACTTATGACACCTCTTCTGCTTCTTGTTCTGTACCTGCTATACTGGTGAACATTCGTCTGCTCTTGGTTCTTCAGTACCTTCTACACATTTGACGATTCGTCTCATTCTCGTTCCATTTTCTCCACATCCTGTCGCACCCAACCTTTCCTTCTACCCCCAGCTTGTTGTGGTGTGTGGCTGGTCTCCGTCGTGTCTGGCCGGTCTCCACTCTGCTGTCTGGTCGGTCTCCACCGGTTCCTGCCGCGTCCGGCCGATCCCCACTGATGTCTCTGTCACGCAGTTAGAGGTCACGTGAGGTTGACTCAGGGGTAAAAAGGCGACCTTCAGGCGCTTTATCAACTTTGGTGAGTAAGCCCTCCGTGTCCTGCCTCGCCCTACGTGCCACACTTCCCCGTACATCAGTTCCTCCCGCCATATCATTAGTCTCTGATTAAACACTCCCTCTCTCCTCCATCCGCGCTCCATCACGTCTCGTCCCTCCAACTCTTTTCCTCCTCCATCATCATCTTCCTTCTCGCTCAGTTACCAGATGCTAACCCATCCGGTCACTACATCCGGGGCTTGCAACCTGTAGAAGTTATCAGAGGCCGGAGGGCGCGGGACGTCCTGCGTGATGATCCTCACTTCACTACGAAGAAAATAATGATATGAAAAACTGAGAAAGAGAATCATATGAAATAATACTTCATTAATAATTCATATTTCCGTCTATTGCTGAACATTTAAAATCCTTATTCACTTCGTTTTCCTGTTGACAGATCTTAAGTCTGAACATTGAATTCTTGCTGTTCTGTCGACTAAGCAACTCTCCTCAACACTGGCGCTTGCTACACCGCTATTCAGGCATCAGTCCGGAGATCAAAGTTGGAAGAGATGCTCGTGATGTATTATCATCAGCGTCGATCTGTGGACATCCATTACTGTGTGAGGTGACATCTGAGGAAGATACTATTGTGGGAGCCAACGACGACCTATCACGGTGGGAGGTGGTTACGAGGGGACGACGGTGGCGCTGGCGGGCGTTTCTCAAACACTTGGATCATGAGAGTAAAGACGAGTCCTTTTTGAAGACCATCGTAGTCTGCGTCCTCCCCCAGCCCGGCTCTGCAGTCACCCCATCGGCCGCATCAAAAGGTCACCACGCTCGGCCGAGCGTGAGGTCACCTGGCCAACCTCCCTCACGTCGTGGCCCACAGCATTGGGGGAGGGGGTGAGAGAGAGAGAGAGAGAGAGACGGGAGAGAGAGAAGCAAGGTGAAGGAGTCTGTCTATAAATAGTCCACGTGTCTTATTTATATCCCAGTTGACGAGGAGGTCCCCCAGGTGGTGTCGTGTGCTCCATCCCACACCAGGCGGCTGCAACGTACACATCATCCAGGACACCACCACGGGAACAGTGCCATCACGATGCCTCTCCACTTCTCAGCTGTTACTGCTGAAGGACACGAGCGAGAGGGATTTGACGAGACAGGCGACTCCAGGTAGCGCATAGGAAGGAAAAATAAACGTCTGATCAAACGACACCGTTGAGGTCCGGGCCACTGGCAGAGAGACCTGGTAAAACAAAGACAGGAAACAGAGAGAAAACGAAAGACAACTGTTATGAGAGAGAGGGAGAGGCAGGTCGGGGCCGGGTTACTTTACCAGAGGAGGTGCGGCGGAAGAGGAGGGAGGAAGGAGCAGGCAGGGCTGGTGGCAGCTCCTCGCCCACCCTCGTTACTCACCAGGGACCGTCCTTGTGTACACTCCCCTCCTCCGTGTTTACTCATGCCTTACTCATGTGTTCTTTATCCTCCCGTCCATCTTGAGGGGATCCCTCGGCCCAGTTCGAGCTGATTGTACTGCGGTATGTACACTCCTAAACCCGGTCCCACTCTATGTTGTAAAATACCCACACCGGAACAGGGTTATCAGTCGGCTATCGAGACGCAAGATAACACTGGCCCTCGACATGATAGCACTCAGAGGACCTTTCTCTTGAAATGTTATCGAGGCGAGTCGTAGAGTTCCTCCGGTTATCATGTGTGTGTAAGATAGAGGGAACTAACACTGGCGTAATAAACACACTGCAAGAAACCTTTATCATTCTGAAGGCTTTTGCCTTTTCCCTGAAATGTAGCAAAGACTGACACACACACTCTCAACGTCACTCGAAGCACATCCTTAACTTCCGTGTAAAGGATCTCACCCCGATAAACCCCTTCTAAATCCGTACACTGCACACACGAAATTCTTGCAGATGATCGTCTCAGCATCAGCACAACATGACCGCTGTACTCCCGTCACAAATCGCTCCTCTGTCGTCCACGACATGCAACACCCGTGGTCGCATACGATTCAATCAGTGAGTATCTTCAATCCAGCCACATCCTTCCTCCTAGGAGCTCCTGGTGCCGTCCATAACGCTACCGTATATCTCCCGTCTACCGTCTGCCATGAGACCTGCACGGCCATGATATTTTAAAAGCTGTTCTTCTTCACTCCTTCAACTGTGTCTCTACACCTGACTCCTCCAGCCATCCCTGTATTTCCCACGATAGTGAGCGTTATCTATCCTTACAGATATATCTTTACCTGACCCAGACCTCGGACGGCTCAACATTCACATCCTTATCAGTCCTCACTCGGTCACAACCATTACATAATTATAACGTGATGAAAACCTCAGCAGTGATGGATGGTGATGAATAGTACAGTGATGGATGATGATGAGTGGTTCTGTGATAATTCTTCAGACTGTCAGTAAAAAAAGAAGAAAGGAAAAAAAATCTGGTGCGGGGAAAAGGGACAATACACTGCGCGGTCGGTGTGATGCAAACGGTCGTAAATCCTGCAGTTTACAGTGTAGTTTAGCTCCATAACAATGACTCTGGAGATAAGACGGTGTTCAAAAGAACGGAAGCGCCTTTATCTTTCACTCGTACATAGTTCGCACGACACTTATAGTTTACAAGATAACGGGTAAACAATTTACATCACCTTCAAAAAATTCGGTTACAAATCTGTAAAAATTCATCTGCACTTTTTTATCTGAACAAGATATGAATAAAGGATTATATGGAAATGTCTTTAACAAAACAAAAAGACTTTACAAATTTTCAGACTCATGTAAATATCTTCGAAAGAGAAATCCCAGACCAAAATGTAGTATGCGTTCCCAGCCCCAGCTGCAGCGGTTGTTATAATCTTTCTAACGCACTAAACAACACGATACAATCTGGTCACAACGTTATGGTTCCTGGGTATAATAGCCCAACCTTAGTCGAGTCAAATTTCACGTCCATATTCCCCGAAGATCGTACCTTCGTGTTCACTGGTTGTACCGTCGTAATCAAGGGTCGCAAGTTGTATCGTCATGCTCGAGGGAAACAGGTCGTACCGTCGCGATCAAAGGGTCGCTCTGTCACCCTTAAGGGTCGTACCGTCGTGCTCAAGGGTCGTGTCGTCGTCAATCAAGGGTCGTGTCGTCATGTTGAAAAGTTAAAACCCATTACAAGTCTCCAGTTCAGGGAGGCACGGGAAGGCTTCTCTGCGTTCCCCCGCACCTCACTAACTTGAGCAATTCCCATGTAAACTGGTTAACAAGAGTTCGGCATATCACGGGCTACAGGCTGCTCTCTGTGTATGACCAGCGTGTAGTCAAGAGACGACCACTGGTACACGTCTGGATGTGCGAATTATCGTCACGCCTTCTTCAGTAACGTGTGAAAAACAACAATAATAATAATAATAATGATAATACTAATAATGGTAATAATAATAATGATAATAATAATAACAATAATAATAATAATAATAATAATAACAATAATAATAATAATAATAATAATAATAATAATAAT
>JAYMFT010306375.1:0-10176 GCA_038088735.1 Panulirus argus | reverse complement strand
TATATATATATATATATATATATATATATATATATATATATATATATGTGTGTGTGTGTGTGTGTGTGTGTGTTCTTTCAAAGTGGTTATCAGCAGTGGTAAACTGCGTAGTACATAGTACTTATGAGATGAATTACTGTCAAAAATGTAATGATAATCATAAGTTAAATATGTTAATGTTAACAGTATTTCATCACTGACATGGCTGGCGGGACATGCAGTCCCATCATCCACGGCAGACAGGATTACCTTAAGTGGAGATTATTTACATCGCAATGAATGAAACACTATATTGAGGTCGTATAATTATCTCCAGTTTTGAATCCTAATGATTGTTCGTCTTAAAAATGACATTCGGGGAAAACAGCAATTTCTAGACCAGAATTAATGGTGCCACGTTAATGAATGTGGATGCCAGTCAGGTATCTACTTCAGCAGTGACGGAAGTTGTAATTTTATTTTCGTTTTTTCCCAGGAGAATCATCACTCTCTTACATCCAGTTTTCTTGTCAGCAAACTACCGTAACAAATCAACCTAATTTGACGTCTGCTTTCCTCATCCTAACTTAGGATATTTCTAAATCGGAGTTATTAGTCATGTTAGTATTGTCCACATTATCAAGCTTGGCGGGAGAGAGCCAGAGCTAGCGCTGCACCAGCGGCCATTAAGGCTGGGTGTAGCTGAAATAGCTAAACCGAGCACAGGCACTTCCTCTCACGTACTTAATTTACCAACGATTTCAAAATAAGCTTCATTACTTACTCTTCCTTAGTCCCTTCTTGTTCATTGTTGTAGATAAAGCATTTGCCTTGTCAGAGTGTATAACATAACTAAATAACAGTGAAAAGTTGGCGTAGACCCGAGTAGACCTTCGCTAATGTTGACTTGACGCTTCTCTAAGCTCTCTTGTTTCTCGCGACCCGCTACGATTAGTGGCGATAAGAGGAATTTCACTTAAAAGTAAATTTAAGAAATCAAAAGGGTACATCACAAAGACTCTTTGAGAATATAAAATGTTTCACAATATGATCTTGCATAGGAGAAGTGTTGTGTAATATTCAGACACATTAAAATTAACTTTAGGTTTATTTATACAAGTCTCGAGGACTGTACATTTTTTAAGTCCCTGTCTCTACACGTTCAAATGAGTTTATCAAATAGGTTTTTTGGTATTATCATCATTGATTTTGTCATGTTCGAGTAATGATCTTCGCTCTTCATTAAACTTGATTATCTATTAATTTATTTATCTATCTCGTTAACGCTCAGGGTATCACCATTTAAACAGTTTACATCCCCAACTCCATTTATGCCCACGATACAGCTAATACCCTAAAGAAGACACCCAACGCTTTAAACGCTTTCTGCGTACAAACGCACACACACAACAACACAGCGCGGATCTGGCTTGGTCGCCGTCTTCTGAAACGTAGGAAGTGGCTTCATCCGTTCCCATCCACCGAAACCAGAGCCCACTATCCTCCTTTATTATGTGGTTTCCCCCTGACATCTTCATATGCCCTGGTCCAGCCCAATCGACAGCACGTTGCCCCCTGTATATCACATTGCTCCAATTCGCTCAGTCACTTGCACACGCCGCAAATCCCCCTCCCTCCGCCCAGCCCTGTCTGGTTAGGCCTCGTAAACTCTTAAGCATCGTTCACCCTATCCTTCCATCAGTTTGTTTCAATACCCTCACACCATGTATTTTAACCATTTATCACAAACACGATAGCTCAGTCATGGATAGAAATATTGTTGAGCCGTTTCTTATCTAACATAATATAGATTATCTAACATAATATAGAGATATTGATATGAGTCAATCTGTTGTTTTTTATAGATCATACAACGTTATCAGTGAAAAAGAGAGTGTAAATATGTTTCCCAGACCATAGGTTTAGCCTGAGTTGGTAACCTGAGAGAGATGAAGAGGTCGTTGAAGGTGACCTGTGCCCCTATTCTCTTCACCTGTTTCTTAATTCGTGTGTCTTCCCTTTGAATGAGTTTCTACGAATTCACTCTTTTTATCATCAGTCCCAGAGCCCAACCCAATTTCCTCCGTCACCCTCATGCCTTCAGTGTGTTTCCACTGTGGACGGAAGTGGTCTTATTCAGGGGCTTAGCCCTACTGCCGAAGTTAGAAGATGCTTCCGTTGGTCACTTCACCAGGTAAAACAACAGCACGTTAGCGTGTGTGGATGCTCGACAAAAATTATAAATCTGGTCATTTCAATCGCTATAACTACCTGGATATGTTTGCAGATGATGCAGATATCATTATGGAAACGAGAAAGGATTTTCATCAACATGCAAGGGGATCTAAACAGGCTTTGAAGTTGCTTTGACACATGATTGATGAAATTAAAGCCTTTGAATCCTTCGGCAAGTATACATCAATCATTGATGGAAGGAAGGAGGTCATTGATCCGTTCGCAGAAAAGATTTTTATAATCTCAAAGTTTTTTAACCAGCACTTTACTTGCTAATTACTACTGGGTGTCGACAAGTCTTGAGAGGTCTCAAACACTGACCAAACTATAGATGGTGTTTTCCTCTTGCTCTCACGTTGATATATGGATCCCAAGATCACCCTGTCATCAAAAGTATCCTGTCAGACATCTCGTTAAATTTCAGCGTAACCCTGAGATAAACACCGAGTCAGGAACTTGATGATTACGTGAGTAAATCACATTCAGGTCGGAGGATTTACAGACCCACAATCTAAAAGGCATATCATGTCTCTTGGACGACTCTATGCCTGTTTATAGTGTCATGAATTTCAAGGGGAGGTGGTAGCAGTAGTTCATGGTGGGATGCCGTACATATCTTGGAGATTAACCACAGAAAGAAATTGGCTTATGATTTGCCACTTGGGATTATCGCCAGACTCTCCCGAGTGTGTGTCTTAATGTCAACAGTGTTCCCACAACCCCCTTTAGCTTTTCGGTAGGAAGGGGTCCCTGTCATAATGCGGCCATGGAGTGGTGATGAGAGACTGTCATCCCCTTACAGCACTGTAACTCAATACAGGTGGAGCCCTTGCTGTATCCTTATTCAATGGACCATGCGGATGGTAGGTGGAGACGAATGAGCACCAAGCAGATTCTCTTTAATTTGGGTCTGAATCTACCGCAGGTCCGTTTCCCTCTGGTTTACAGAATTCTTTTCTCGTTATTTTCAGCTGACCTGAAGCGCCTCGCATAATTGTTGCCTGCTCTGGGGGCAACGTACCTGGCAAGGAAGTCTTTCCCAGTACTGACTGTTGTCAAATCGTAGCGTTCTAAACTAATCAACTGTTGACTCCGGCCCCTCCACACACTCAATCCCTTGCCTGTCAAGGGAGCGTCAGTTAGCTTTTTGTCGTCTTTCCACAGCTTCCATGAGGTCGAGGAGGGAGTGGAAGTCATTCGGTAACTGGTCGAAGCCGAAAATCTTATTATCCTCTACCGCCTACTTCCTAAGCTGGCAAAGGCCCGTACCTCCTTATCACTACTCGGGAAATCTCTGGAGCCAGACATCGCTGGTGTGTCCCAACTGCATATAGCTTGCAGTGGTAGCTTTTTGACCCAAAAAAATGTACACCACGATTCTCAGTTGCAAGAAATCTCTCACATCTATCAGCCAGCTTTGCTGTGCCCTTGGTTGTGTGGTCGCAATCTCTATACACGTACTCTGTGAGTATCAGAAAAACTAGTGACCTTCATTTATCTTTTTTTTTCTCTCACGCACAAAGACTAGTGATATTTGGCGGACTCCCGCTTTTCAGCATTTAGAGATGGTAACATTGCCCTCTGCTACGGTAGGTTTTCTGGTACGGTATAGAAAAAAAAATGACCGGCTTAACTCTTGTCGATTAGTTGGCTTAGGTATCAAGGAGGCACAATTAATGGCCCTTCGCTGGTGAGACCTTCCGTATGGCAATAGACGCGAAAATAATTTTGCTTAGCGCCTATTTTTTTAAGCGCTTGTGGTAACTTGGTTTAGCGACACTGGAAGATCTCACCGTGGGAAGAGTAGTGGTAGCGGCCCCTCTTCGGTATCTGTGTGTGTCGGAGGCTGGAGGGGGGTTGAAAAATTTGTCTCAAGACTTGTTTACATTTGGTATCAGAGTGGTGGTGGATGGCATACGTCCTTAATGTCTTTTAGCCTGGCAAACAGCAAGGTAACAACTGGATGAGATGATTCATATATAGCGGTATTATGTTTCTAAGTGAACAGTTAGCACGCTATGGTGTTGTGCACCAAGCTTATGATGGTGAACTGTAACGTTATTCACCTAGTCTGTTGCGGTGAACTGTGGCGTGTGGTCCCTGAAGAATATTTGCATAAAGTGGGGAAAAAAAAGTGGTGTTGGAATGGAGTGTACAGATCTTGCTGTCATTACTACAGGCTGTGCGTCTGGTCCAGTTTACCTTCACCTACCACCTTCCACATTCAGCCTCGGTGACCGAAGTTCCCGCACCTATCTCCTTACTGCTGCCAGCCATATCCTCGCTTGCAAATAAATATTCACATGTGGAAGACATCGTCTCGACACTAGTAATTGAGAAAGTCCTGAGCCATTGCTTCACTAAAAACTTCCAGATGAAATGCTGACGACACAGGCTTCCAGTCGCATATTTATTTACATCCTCACTCCCTCCTCTCCAGTCACGTCTTCAGTCAATCCACGGCAGAATTGGCGTTTCATTTGCTGATGACTTTACAAAACAAAGAGATTACCTTCTGTACTTCAAACTAGCCTAAACTCAGGTTTTACATTCGAAAAAAAAAAAATGGCAGGAATTTTTGTACGTATCATTCGAAAATAGTAGGGAAACTTTGGATCACGTATCCAGCATTAGGGATTCGTTTCAACATAATTTTTTAAAGACTGTCGACATTGTGTCTGTCCACCGCAATCTATCCTCACCGACCCATACTGTCCGGCAGCGTTACCCACGGTGGTAACCTGTCCAAGGATGTCTTTTATTCCATCCGGTTCTTTACACGTCTGACACATTTCCTGTTGTGCTTTGTACGTCAGCTGCATTTTCCCCAGGATTGCGCTTAAATACAAAATCTCTCACATCACCCAGCTTCTTAGTACTCAGCATGGAGGGGGACAGTATCGGCCTTCTGTTACTAGCTTGGAAGGGGCAGCATCATCCTCCTGTTACTAGCCTAGAGGGGGCAGCATTAACCTACTGTTACTAGCCTGGAGGGGGCAGCATGAGCCTCTGTTACTAGCCTGGAGAGGGCAGCATGAGCCTCCTGTTACTAGCCTGGAGGGGGCAGCATGAGCCTCCTGTTACTAGCCTGGAGGGGGAAGCATGAGCCTCCTTTTACTAGCCTGGAGGGCGCAGCATTAACCTCCTGTTTTTAGCCTGGAGGGAGCAGCATTAACCTCCTGTTTTTAGCCTGGAGGGGGCAGCATGAGCCTCTGCTACAAGCCTGGAGGGGGCAGCAGGAGCCTTCCTGTTACTAGCCTGGAGGGGGCAGCATGAGCCTCCTGTTACTAGCCTGGAAGGGGCAGCATTAAGCTAACGTTACTAGCCTGGAGGGGGGAGCATGAGCCTTCCTGTTACTAGCCTGGAGGGGGCAGCATTAACCTAACGTTACTAGCCTGGAGGGGGCAGCATGAGCCTCCTGTTACTAGCCTGGAGGGGGCAGCATGAGCCTCCTGTTACTAGCCTGGAGGGGGCAGCATGAGCCTCCTGTTACTGGCCTGGAGGGGGCAGCATTAACCTCCTGTTACTAGCCTGGAGGGGCCAGCATTAACCTCCTGTTACTAGCCTAGAGGGGGCAGCATGAGCCTCCTGTTACTAGCCTAGAGGGGGCAGCATTAACCTCCTGTTACTAGCCTGGAGGGGGCAGCATGAGCCTCCTGTTACTAGCCTGGAAGGGGCAGCATTAACCTCGTTACTAGCCTGGAGGGGGCAGCATGAGCCTCCTGTTACCAGCCTGGAGGGGGCAGCATGAACCTCCTGTTACTAGCCTGGAGGGGGCAGCATGAGCCTCCTGTTGCTAGTCTAGAGGGGGCAGCATGAGCCTCCTGTTACTAGCCTGGAGAGGGCAGCATTATCATCACCGATGCCGTGCGTCAGATGGTGCTGGAGGAAGCGGGCCGAGGCATCTCCAAGTCTGCCGAGCCCGCGTCCCCCCCCCCAACCACACACTATACCATACGAAAACGACAGGTAAATGTAACTAAACGACATGCAAATGAACGGTTGTGTCACAAAGAACTCTAGGGAAATCTTAGACACAAATTTCACCTTTTGTTAAGACGAACACCACTATATGTCTTATTAATCTCTCCGAAATAAGACAGGTAGACTCTCGACCGAGTCAGACACGACCCCACTCTGACGTGGAAGTCGTCCTTAACAGTTGTTTACTACTGGCTGCTGGCGAGGAGTTGACCCGATGCATTCAGATAATCCTGTCCTCGAAGGATCTGAAAACTGTGTCAAGGCAACTGCAGTCGTCATTGCATATTCAGTGGGAAGTATCTGAGTGGTGTTGACGGGGGTGATATATTTTGTAAGCCCTGCCCAAGGCCGTAGATAGGATATGGGGAGGAGGTTTCCACAATCAACAGGCTGCTAGCATGAGTGGGACACCTTTAACGTCCCTGATGGTCAGGCTGACCTGTACTGAGTGGAGAACCCTTCCCACTGGAATCTCCCAACGGACAACCTTGCCACGACACATGAATGGTGGTGATACGGAGAAGAGCCAGGTAGAGAACACATGTGCCCCATCTTTAATTCTTAATGTCAAATGCTTTCCAGCCGTCCAGGTACAAATAATGCACCCAGCCTTCTCGTTTAGTCAATGTTGAGCTCATCCTCTCGTAGAAATCTTGGAGGATCGTTACGCATGACCCTCTTTCCCTCTTATCACGTTATTTCTAATATCATTTCGTCTCCACGAAGTCATCTATTTTCTTTCTGGTGATCTTTTCCGGTAGCTTTTAGATCACGCTCGTCAGGGAGACAGTCTGTTCAGTTCAGTCTCTTCCCGGTCCACTTATTTATTGATAGGTATGAAGTTTGCCCACTTCATCTCCATTGGTACATTCCCTCTCTCTAGGGAGAGGTTTCTTATAAGTGTATCTGTACACATCTTCAGCCCTTTTGGTGAAGCTTCATCAAGACTATTATGTGCCGTGCGTGGGTCAAGACCCTATTAGTATTCCGTTAATGTCTTTTCTAGATGTCTCAATGCTTTCTACGACCCTCTTTCCCATTCCATCTCATCAGTGATGGGTGTGTGTGTAGTGTATTCCACTAGGAAATCGCACTTAAACCATTTCAATTACATCGCATTTCCTTACATCAACCTACACAGGAACGGATGGGGGGGGGCACCCTAATCAGCTGTTCTTTAATTGAAAAATTATTCCTGACGAATTTGTGGAAAAGATTTGGATTTTCTCTTACCATGGCCACGATAGTCTTTTCAAAGTTTCTTCGTTCCTCCATTCTCATCCTGCTACAACTCGTTCCGTCTTCTCTTTTACCATACAAATGCTGGCTGAATGGAGTGTTGACTAGTTTCTTTCGCCAGAGCACATCTCGAAGCTACTTTGTTGACTGACATCTACCATCGACCTTTTCTTCCCTCAGTCTTAACCTTACCTTTGAACTGGAGGCAAGTTGTACCCACATTCCAACTTCATTATACCCAGGTTCTTGACTGCTGAACTCAACTTCCAATTCACGTGACTGTAGAAATGTCAAGCTCTGTGTAGTTTCTCTTGTTTTTTTTTTTATATCCTAGGAAAGTCTTGTTTCATCTCCACATTTTCAAATTTCTCATTTACCACGTCATCAAATTTCAGCATTACATGATCAACCCTTCCCATCAGGGATGAAATACACTGAGGGATGAGATTATGGATGTAGACAACCACAGAGAGGTTGAAAATCACCCTTTCCTCTTCTTCATGACAGACATATTTGTAGCCCTCAGCCCCCATTGCAGATTGCCTCTCATAATTCTCAGTTTTTCAGTTTTCAATAGTTTATTCGTTGATCGAGGAATCGGGATCCTCGTAGTCACTATGTAACCCTGTACAATATTACCAGAATTCTCGCAGTATATACATGACCAAGCGTTTGTATGTCCCATGGAGACACACCCTAAAGAAACAGGAAAGCACGGGGTCACTAACGCCGGCTGTGAATTAGGAATGCGACCATGATGGGCCGTAGGGGAAGACCCTAGGGTTGCGCAACGGGGCCCAAGGTCATTCACGCCGCTCGGGGTATGTTATCTAACCGCGGTCAGGACACGTTATGGAGCAAGGCGGAACCGCAAGGCACTCCAGTCCCTTATGCCAAGTTGTAAACACCAGAGAAGCCTCACCACAGGAGCCACATGTTGACTATGACCGCGAGCAAGAAGGGATTCGTAAGCAACACATAGCCAGCGACCCTGGGTCCTCCTTTGGTTCATAAATATCCAGCATAGTTTCCAAACCGGTCAAACAATATAAATGCACCCCTTCAACAGACACAGTAAACTGCATATGAACGAACAAAATCAGACAGAAACCTGGTCCGTTTATACGAGGTTCCAGTAAAACTGCAAATATTATGGTAATTAGGAGGGTTACTAATGTATCGTAATTACACTGTGCCAGAGGCAGTGTGAGTGTCAGCAGTTTGACATGTAATATGGTCTTATTGTTTTAGATTCTGCCATAGCTCAAAAATAAATAAATAAATAAATACTACTACTACTACTATTAATAATAATAATAATAATAATAATAATAATAATAATAATAATAATACACGCCAGTATGTATGCTTGAAAATGCACACATAAAAATCTACTGTACATCGGAAATAATTTCCTTCAAGCATGAATGACGCACATCAACGTCGATATCATATGCGTATATTTCCAGCCATGTATGTCGTTCATATGAATACAGCCAACAAACATATTTTCTGTGAGCAGTATGTACTCGGAATAACAATGTATTACGTCTCATACGCAGCGTCTTACATCAGGCTCCTCCCATCACCAGCTGGCGATGAAGACAGTTGCTACATTGGGGAAAAAAAAATCTCTTGGTTTATGACAAACTGCATTAACCATGTTTGACAAGCTCTCTTGGTGGGTTGCATTCTCTTTTCCCTGGATTACTGTGTTCTTTCGAGTTACCGTATCATCCGATCAGGATCGACCCGATGAGGAAAGGCAGTAGCTCAAGGAAAATTACCAGCCAACAAGGACACTTCCCTGCGAGGAAAAATTGACTCTCTGGTAACTCTACTGACTCACTCACCAGCTGCTCATGGTATGCTGGGAGTTCATGGTCGCTCCGTATGAAACATCATACATTCATTTTTGCGTTTAATTTCCATGGTGGTGTATTCTTGATCCTACTTGGTCGTCACGAAGGAAAATTATTAATTAACGGCTAACGAGTTTACGCCCACCAGCGAACAGGCAAATATGTACTAGATGATTAACCACTGTTTTATCTTATGGCATTTTGTGTTGCATCTTAAAATCTAGAAAATCTGTACTTAGTGAAAATATATTTAGAAAAGCCTTAGCTCCTTCAAATAAAAATCGTCTCTTAATTAGTACATTTTACAATCAAAATCAATCATCAATAAAAAAAATGGCACGAGTTCATTATATGGGGACAAGTTACGACATGAAGGCTCTTACTCTGTATTTTTATCTTTTTATTTTTATGATGACAAAATAATTTACGAAGGAGGGGGGGGGGTTGAGTGTATAAATGTAGGTGATAAACTTTTACAAAACATGTATAAATGTAGGTGATAAACTTTTACAAAACATGTTTATATATAATGTAGGTGATAAACGTTTATATTGTAAGTCAATGGGCTACAGGAATATGTTACGTGTGCTTAAACGCTAAAACAAATTTTCAGTGTTGATAAAAAGAAAATGCCTAGAAATGTTTAACTGACTACGATGCCAAGAATACATCATTTGTAAAATCGAAAACTTAAGCTGTAACTGTTAGTAAAAAGATGTTAACCTGGATCAGAAGGCTAAAGTCAGCTCGATTATGGGGTTTGAATCGCAAACCCGGTCTCTTTACCCCGAAAAACGGTAGTAGTGGTTAGCGTTCCTGACCGTGACGCATTCACGGGCCGCCCAGGGTCGAGCGCATAGGTTCGAATCCTGGTTGC
>JAYMFT010306364.1:0-10176 GCA_038088735.1 Panulirus argus | reverse complement strand
TGAGCAGCCGGGGAGCGAACGCGCGACCACTGAGGGACTCGCAGCGCCCTAACCCACCACACCGCCAAGGCGGCTGAAATATCCATGGTATCACCAATTTAGTTTTAGATAGATCTTAACTGCACACTTGCAGTATGAGGGATTGTCAGACAAAAGGGGACGATTATATTTAGAAGTATAAGTTTCGTAAGTGCATTGCCCATAGCATCATGTTCTTAGCGATCACGTACGTACTTTAATGCTGATGTTTACAATTTAGGTTTATTTTCAAAATTCTAAGGCTTCCAAGATTTCAAATATCACCAGGAGTTGAATATCCGTCTCACACAGTCTACATAAACTGACAGAGAACATCATGATGATACTGATATCAATCGAAATATATGCAGAGTTGTGAGACCTTTGTATTTCATAATCGGACCACCTCATGGTCTCTGTTAGCTTCACGTTGGACACTACAGAAAATTATTAATCCTTCTTCTCACTGTAAAATAAAAGTTAACCCGCCTCGTCTTCCCATGTATTTTTTTTTTTTTCATAAATTCATAGTTTGCAGTCATGCTCTAAGTAACTTGTAAATTAAGTGTAAAAATTCTTTAAAAAAAAAGATACTTTCCACATGGCTATCAGGAATTAACTTGAATTAGAAAAGGTGCTTACAGAGAATGCCTCAGTAATAATAATAATAATAATAATAATAATGAAGGTGAAAAGTAAATAAATACACATAATATATCGAGAGAATGGAGCCATAAAAAAGGAGTATATTCAACAAAAATAAAGAGGGCAAAGCTTTAAAAGCCCCTCCCGTTTTAGTGTAAATAAACAGTGAATTATTGACAGTATCGTAATGGTGGATTATCTCATCTGTTGGTGCGTGTGTGTATATTTTGAGGGGGGGATGATGTCTAATTCCCCTTCAGTTCTCGACCAAATACGTCATGAGGCTTCACTTCCCCCTTATTGTCAACAGTGTGACGTGTGAGGGTGGGCAGTGGGCAGGGAGAGAGTGTCATGAAGCCTGGAGTTACTGGCCTTTCTGGTTGTTCGCCATGTTGCTCTTTGTCGGACACATCGCCTTCAATGTCGCAGTATCCGTCACCGATGCCATCATTGTGGATATCATTGGTAGGAAAAGCGTCTTCACTATTTCATATATAAATTCTATGTAATGTATTTTTGCTACATATACAGTGACTGAGAAATTAATGGCTTCTAACATTTTTAAAGATATTAACTTCTGAAAAAAATCTCTTTTAGAAATATACTAATTCTCTGTAAACGTATGTTACTACTTTCTGTCTTATTACAAAGCTAGATTTTGAACACTTGTCAAGGAAAGAAAAGCATGTTTGTAAAATTACTCATCTCTTGCTGATACTCTGCATTTAACTAAACAAAACACCACCAACATACCCTTTAATTTCGAGAGGAATTCGCCATTCTTATTCAGATAATAACTTTTTCCATAGATATAGAATTGATGATTAGTAAACTCAGGGTAAACCTATAGCCTTTTTTTTTTAATGAGTCTAGCCGTTTTAATATAAGAAAATATAAGGCTCTTTATGAGTGCCTTTATTTTATTAATAAACCATCCTCTGTTTCTTTTAAGATTGCTTCAGATTGCTTCATGCTCTGCCAAAGAAATGCTGTAGCAGTTCGCCCGAATCGGTAGGACTGGCTCTCCTAATCTGGCTTCCTCATTTGTAACACTGGTAACTGTCTCCGTTATTAGGCCCTTGAGCACAACGGTACGACATTTGAGCACGACGTTACGATCCTTGAGCATGATGCCACAACACTTGGAACACGACGGCACGACCCTTTGAATATGATAGCCTGGCTTTTAAACGACTTCTAAGGGGTCAGGTCAAAGGCCGGGCCATCATCATACACAAAGAATCGTACCGTTTTATTCGAAGGTCGTACGTACCTCGGTGCTCTCAAGACCGTACCGTCCTGCTCAAGCGGTCAATAAAATCGTTTTTTCTAAATCATTTATAATTACAAAAAATATATATATAATTAGATCATTATTTCTTGAGTGCCAATTGCTACCTCATTAAGTTTTCTTTCAAACTAGCATACGTAGTCTATACCTGGGTGCATGCACGCTTGTTAGGGCAGTTCTGTATTCTTGAATTCATCATCTCTGCCTTTGAGGATGACTGTAACTGGCATGGCTAACATACTATTAAGATAACATGAGGCTTGAGACTACATACATGCATAACACTGCAACTTATCTATTGTTACCGAGGAAGACTTTCAAGAAGAATATCTTCTTTGTCAACTGGGTTCTTGGGGAAGTGAACCAGCCCTTGCAGCACATCGCTGCCACTAATGAGCACGACGGTACGAGCCTTGAGCACGACGGAACGACCCTTGAACACGACAGAAAGACTTTTACGTGTAACGGCACGACCCTTGACTATAACGGTACGACCCTTGGGCACAGCGGTATGGCTCTTAGGCATGACGGAATGGCTCTTGAGAACATCAGTACGACCCTTGAGCACGTCGGTACGACCCTTGAATGCGACACAACGACCGTTCAGGCCGACGGCACGCCTTTTGATACGACGGTACTACCACTGAGTACCAAGAATGACAATTAAGGGCATCAGTACCATCCTTGATCACGGCGGTGCAACCCTTGAGCACAACAGTACGACCTCAGAGGGTGACTGTACTACCCTAGAGCACGATGATACGACCGTTGAGCAAGACGTTACGACCCTTAAGGACGACGTTGTGATCCTTGAGAACGACAGTAGAACCCTGGATATGATGGCGTGACCTTTAACCTAATCCTAAAGGGACAGGAGAAAGACCAGACCGCCATACCCAAGAACTGCACCGTCCTGCTCAAGACGTGAAGTATAAGTTCTCGTAAAATGCTCCAATAGATATCTTAACCTCCTCAACGAACCCATTTGCCTGACACAGAATAACTTAACCAGACCCTTAAGTAATCCACATTTTCAACAGGGTTAAGGTCATGAATTTACTTGACTCGGGATACACTTTCACCTGTTCTATTGTATAGCAGTTCCTTCCTCATGAGGTGGCACAGGCATCTTATTCTTCTGCATTTAGGAGAAGATGGTGATTATGGACTGCAGAGAGCATGGGGGACCGTAGGATGGGGGTTAATGGGGCCCATTAGTGGTCTTCTAATTGACTGGTGGTCCGGGACTTCTATCACAAAGAACTACTCACCAGCCTTTCTGATCTGCTTCCTCCTGGGCTCTGCTGACGTCATCCTCTCTGCTGCTTGCATCCAGGTAGGTGGCTCAGAGGTACCTGTGCATGTGGTGGGTGGCTCTTCATTAATCAATGCTATCAACTTTGTTCTATACTCCTCAGGAGGAGCTGATCTATTCTATATTTTCCAGTTTATCATTATTATTTCAGAGAGAGAGAGGAGAGAGGAAAAAATCACTAAACTTTTGTGAAAATTGGTATTTCTTACCTTAAGAATTATCCTGAACACCTGAAGATGGAGTTAAAGATTTTTCGATTAGTGGTTATAACTTGATGTTAACGGCCTTTGTGACCTTGATAAAGCCTAAAATTTCAAGTATCCAACCTATGATTTGGTCAAAAACGGTCTGAAATGTCTAGAGAAGTGTATCAAAGGAGGTATTGAGGAAGCAAGAGTCACTGAACCGGTTGATATACTTACCACTGGCAGCTTAGTTCACTAGTGCCTGTTACGAAGCAGTGGAGGATTTGAGGTTAACCTTTTGTGAGAACAATCCCCAGGTTGCTATGGATGAGTCCTCCAATTGACTGCCATGCTTAACATTCAGTATATGTAAATTCAGCTTCGACATTCAGCTTTCTGTTTATCACATGTATCACACTTAACATGTAACGAATTTTTGTGACTGATCTCACATTAATTTTATCCGTTATAGATTTCATCGATGATAACAATTCATATATTGTAAAGGGTAATCAAATTACATTATCTACTCACAGAGCTGAGAATGAGAATAGACTTATCAAAATAATGACTAATGTATATCATCTCAACATTATATTATTCTCTCTTATATGACTACGTTATATGAAGACGTTTTGGTGTACCAATTTTGGAAGAACTTGTTTCATGAATTGCATAACTTTGCAGGTTCCACAGCTGAAAACAGATCGTAACGTCTTTAAAAAAGTGTTGCCCATCATCCGACAACCCAAGTTTTTCGTCTTCTGTTGCTTCGTCATCCTGAACGGGTCTTTTGATGGTGTAGTAGCGAGCTATATATTTATGTAAGTTTCAGTGTAAGTAGATTTACTTTAATTAGTTCTTTATATATAATTATATATAAGTCTTGGAAAAAGTATTGCTGTAAAGAAATGGAAACCTTCAACATAGCATCAATATTGATTCTACAATTTCTGTATTAATTCATTATTGAGAAGTATTTTTCATTAAGTTGCTACTCTTTGTAGGCAAATAAGTTTCCGGTCTTTTTCCAAGAAACTGACCCGAGGATTATGTCAGACTTGTTTTCATGGTATTTTTCTTTCTTTCATCTAAGAATGCAGGAAGACATGGCCCAGGGTACGAGTGCGATGGCTTACATGAAATTTCTTCAAGGGTTTACTCTCTTTGTCCAGTGTGGTATTGAGGCTCCATTCATGTTTATCAACAGTGAGTACCACACTACCATTCTCAGAAGGGGAATGGCCAGTTTTTTTGGAAGACATTCCTGTTTGTGATTATTTTTTATGTGTCGCGGGGGAAGAGACTCACACACGTGTTGTCCCATCACTTAACCCTGTATGTATATGCCATGTCTATGTATGTTTATGTAAGTGAATGACGAGGAGAATTTTTCCTTAGATATGATGAAAGATGAATGTGATGAGGTGATCACTTCTGTCAGTGTGTGATGCAGATGCATGTCAAAGGTGATCATTTGTCCTCACGCATGTTCGGCGTATGAGTTGCAATTGAGTCCTTTCCTGATGCCGATATTCACATTTTGAGTATTAGATATCAATCAGGAAATGAAGGTAATATATTGCGTAATCGGTTAAACACAGAAACAAATACTGTCACAAATATGCATTGTATCGAGTGGTTACGAACCTGTGTCAAGAGGAAAAAGTAGTGTTAAGAAAGTTGAAAGTATCTTTTTGGAGTCAAAGTGGTTTTGACTTCTTTGTTGATTCTATAGAGGCAGCACATGCCTGGAATGCAAGTGATTTATCTAAAAGGATATTTAGTAAATATATTCTAAAATGATTCTTTAATTTGGCTAGAAAAAGTTCTTGTCATGTCCTGTACATAATCTTTGTACAAAGACTGAAAGTTTAACACCAAAATAGAATAAATTTGACAAAATCTGGAAAATAAAAGGACGATAGGTTTTATAGACAACAACTGGTTTGAATTTCAATCTTACGTTTTATCATTATTGCCCTGAAGAATATCACCCTGACCTTACTGAATACATCTTATCGTTTATAGAACGTCTTGCAATCTAAACCAAGTCATTCAGCAATCTATTTAATTCATGATATATTTATGCTTGGCTTGTTAAATATGTGAAATATTTCAGACTCTAAGGAGAAACTTGTAGAGCATATAAACAAGCCCCTGATGGAAGTTGATGCTTATCAATACATAAAGAATGATATTAATCTCTGGAAGTAATATAAACAGCATTTTATATTAATGCCTACTAGTGTTAATTGAAACAGGATTATTGTAAAGCAGGCATGCCACCATATTGTAGATGGGTTCCTTCTATCTCTAGAAAAAAAATATTCTTTTAGAATTAAAGATAAGTTCTTGACAAGATGTGCGATAAACATATTTATAACATATTCTTTCAGGCTGGTTTATGAGGAAGCTTGGAGCCCACTATGTTATTTCTCTGGTGTTTTTCCTGTACATCTTCCGTTTGCTGGGACTGGCAGTGGTGGGCGCCTATGGTCCCGTCTGGTCGACCCTGCTGGTCGAGTTACTCAATGGGCCTTGTTACGGGCTTGGATACACAGCTGTTGTTGTCCACGCAGCCAAGCTCTCGCCTCCAGGAACCAGCACGACCGTCCAGAGCGCCGTCAACCTCTGCTACGACAGCATAGGTACCACAGTTACTTTACTTTAAGAATTCCTGCCTGATACAACTTCCCTTAGGAACCACTTACCTAAAATCGCTCTCAGAGACAAGATTAATCCAGTCACTGCTGTTGACAGGAATGTATAAAGTTAGTTATACATTGAAATTTGAGTTGTTTGTGTAAACGATACTAAGCTCAGAAATTGATCTAAAAAAGACATGTCTACGGCTGTAGCTTGATCCAAACAAACTGATGAAGTGGATCAAAAGTAGTATAAAAACTTTGTGTACGGTAAATATAGTTTTCACATCAGCAATAAAATCGAGAAAGCAAGTTACAATATGAATTTATGTTAAACTGCAAAAGGTAGATAACGAAAAAAGACGTAGGTATAATAATCTCTAGTGACCTAAAGCCCAGTAAACAGTACATGGAAGCAATGATGGAAATGAAAAGTACAAATGTATCTTATTGCCTGGTATTCATGTAAGGTATTCAGGAACAGGGCTGATGAATGACCATACTTCGGATATGATATAGTCAAGGATACTATTACTGTTTATGCTAATGTTTGCCAGTCTGAGGCAAGGCTATGTAACTCAAGAAGGAGTAAAGTGTTACGGAATGAAAAGTTGATATAATCCTACAAGGGGGAATTAAATCTTTTGAAAGGGGTAACACAGACCAAGTAGAAATGTACCTGAAACTTATGTATTGGTTTGTAAAGGTTAATTGTGCATTCAGTACATTAATACATATGGACAACAGTACATACATATAGCACATAAATGTACAAAATGCACAAAGCGGGCACCAGCCCGCAGGTGGGATGTATTAGTGTCCCGGTGGTGGGTCGCGTGGTGGTGCGGCGAGATGTGCTGCTCGCCGGTTTGGGGCGTCCGTGTTGAGGTGGTAACTTGCTGCGGCGTGGTCAGCAGTGTCAAGGATAATACTGACCACATGAATTCTACCTAAGCATGATGGTTGCTTGGTTGTTTGGGCTTTAGGCTTGTCAATTGCCATGGTCATTAAGGCCGTCAACGTCAAGCTACATCCACCAACCGAAAAATCTTTAAAACCTTCTTCGGGTGTTGAAAATTATAATACCAAATACTCTTACTATGCACTATGCATGAGGCTCAGTTAGCATTTATGTTAAATATATGAGACCGCAAATATGTATTTCTTTAAAATCTCTATAAGTTATGAGTCCCCTAAACTGGAATTTTACCTTTGCATGAATATCATTTTTCATTTCCAGAGACAATATTTTTCAAAACAATCTGGGCTCTACATACATAGAGTAACGGTGGAACGTTGTGAGGACACAAAAACATTAGTCTCCCTTTACGTGCAGGAAGCTAAACAGGAAATATTAATCTTTGTGCATGAAAGAAAACAAGCGGAACCTCCAAACTTTTACCAGGGACTACACCAACTCTAACTACCAGACACCCCACTTGTTAATGTTACGTGCTCTTAAAATCCTCCTCCTTACTTTATGACTCCTTCATTGTTATCAGATTACATCCGACTCTGACGAGTAACACTTCTGTAGCATCAAAAGCACCAAACCTGCTCACAGCATTTATTCATTTATGGATGTAACTGACATTCATGATACACCAAGTCGGGAGAGAGCGCCATTCTGGCTGTGATCCGTCTTAAATCCAAACCTAATTCAATATATATATATATATATATATATATATATATATATATATATATATATATATATATATATATATATATTGTATCAGTACAAATGGATTATGATTTTTTCTTTAAGAATTACAATAGTTACATATGATAAGTAATGCGTGTTCTGCAATACATTCTTACATCTTAAATTTTCTTCCTGTGGCGTCCTCTCCCTCATCTGCTGCAGGTCTCACTACTTTAACCTGGTACCCTACCCCTACCCCCTCTCCGGGCTGGACGGGACGACCCTCGAGCATGATGGTCGTGCTAAGGGGTTAACCACACGCCTGTACTCCACAACCTTATGATGATGACATTACAATTCACGTGAGCACCACACCTGGGTACAGTGTGTGGTCGTGACCTCGACCAAAAGTGACTTAAAATAACTTCACCAAATCGACATACAATATAGATGTTGTCATGCACATACTTATTAAGGGTGTCATGCACATACCTATCGAGTTTGTCGACAAATCTCAAAGGATCAGCCGTGCACACACCGGGTGCATCCGCTCCTCACAATCTGAAATGGCAATAATAAAAATGTTAGATACAACGAAAAACGTAAACTTTTTCCATGGCGAAGGGAACCTAACTATACCGTATGGTGGGTAGAAGGTATGACGTATGTCATGATGGCATTCAGCTGTTCAGTACAAACGCTTATGTTTCTCGCCCTACATGTCATGGCCAGAGCTAGACAGAACACTCGAGGAAGAAAATGAGTTGCCCAGTTAGTTATACAGGTGGACGTGAGGCACGTTGTGAAGATGGACTGAGGACTCCATTTGTTTACTAAATAACACGCATTACAGGATGGGTCAGCAGCTGTACTTGTGGTCAGTGCTGCAGCACTTGGGGCAAGATCCAGGGGTGGGCTGAGGTCATCATGTACTCAGGAGAGAGATACGAAAAAGCACACCAGAGGATGGGTGGCTCAGCACCGTCATGTATTGCCAGTAGTAAAGTACTTTGATCTGATGGTTATGGAAATGTTCCTATTTAGGATACCTACCACACGACACCCTGCCCATCAGAACCATCATTCCATCTCCCTCCTGGCCCTCACATCCTGCCCATCAGAACAATCATCCGACTAACCTGACCATCACAACCTGCCCATCAGAAAACAACCCTTCACAACCTACCCATCATAACCATAACCTCCCACTATAACCCTGCTCATCAGAACCATCATACCACCAACACCCTGCCCATTAGAACCATCATCCCACCACCACCCTGCCCATCAGAACCATCATCCCACTACCACCCTGCCCATCAGAATCATCATCTTACCACATCCCTGATCCTCACAACCTGCCCATCAGAAGCACCATCCCACCACCAACCTGCCCATCAGAAGCACCATACTGACCCAGCATCACCTATCACACAGATGGGCTACGCCAACCCGGCCCAGGTGAACGGGGGGATCCATATGCGCCTCTTCTCCCGCGCCTTCATCATGGACGACACCCAGCGACGCGTCGTCTTCGTCAGCGTTGACTGTGGCATGATGGCTTCCATCCTCAAGATCAAGGTAAGTGCCTGCTTATCTTCCCTACACCCCTCATCCTGGCCCTCCTCACCTTCTCTACACCCCTCACCCTGGCCCTCCTCACCCACTCCGGCAATCCTATTTTTCCCAATGGGATGGTTCAAGGAGAGGAAGAGAAGGTGGGACAGGGGAAGGGATAGTCAGAAATGCAAGAGGAGACTGAGACGTGTACGTACAGGTGTGTGGCGCAAGTTGTTGATGACCTGGGGACGTGTTTTGGTGCCTTGTTTACACCCCTCGGCAGACTGGGGTGTGTCCGTATTGATGCTGGATCGTTGGGTTATATGAAAATGATGACTGGTGGCGCCTGGCTGCTCTCAGGCTTCCAGGCAGCCTGGGGTGTTCCATGTTGGTACCAAGGTTGTCTAGAAGTCTTTGCCACACTTTCCGAGCGGCTTCTCTTAGGTATAAACCGACTGGTTTAACCTTTAATCGCTCGTGCTGTTTTAAGGCGTTTTCAGTGTAGGGGCATTTTTCATTTGCGACGAATCGCAGAGCCTTATTTTGTATCCTCTAATCTTAACCTTCACTCCCACCCCCGTAAACTGCACCGCAACAATCTAAGTCAAACACTGTGTTGTCAGAATGGCCAAGATAATGTTACTAAAGACAATGAATCGAAATCGTATAAGAAACTGATGATTCTTGAGGCAAGTTGGCTCCCCGTACCTAACAAAGCACTCACCGATACTACTACTACTGATATAATAATAATAATAATAATAAAAATAATAATAATAATAATAATAATAATAATATCATTATTATCATAATCTCTCTCTCTTTCTATATATATATATATATATATATATATATATATGAAGGTGAAA
>JAYMFT010306353.1:0-10176 GCA_038088735.1 Panulirus argus | reverse complement strand
GCTCAAAGGACCAGTGGAAGCGAGGATCGGCGTGGGGAGCAGCGAGTTGTTGCTGCCTGTCTACGTCGCCGATATCGTGGACTCATGCCTTCTCGGCCTGGATTACCTGAAGCAGGTTGGGAGCGTGTGTTGACCTAGGGAAGAAGTTGTTACGGTCAGGCGGAGAAGAGCTGCCCTTGTTCCCAGGTGACGCTCCTGCTAAGGTATTGGCCGTGAGGAGAGGACGTCTGGCCCCGAGGTCCGAAACAAGAGTATCCTGTAGACTGAATCACAAGATGGTGGAAGCAGCAGGCATGGTGGAAGTTTCCAAGCACCTGGGTTTAGCTGAGGGTGTGGTGGTGGCACGGAGCCCGGTGTAAAGAGATGAGGATGAAACAGTGGATAGAGCGACAGCCCACCAAGATGAGGACAAGACAGGCAGGCCGACAACTCAACCATGTCAGTTCGCCCGAAGAGGGAAAGACGACGAGCTGGGTGGACGAACGACTACCTTATGGACTCGGAATGAACTTTTTTTTGTTTTGTTATGTAACTGAGGAATTTAGTCACAGCGGGCCGCTGTGTTCTTAAAGGTAGGGGGGGGGGCAGTGTTATGTATGAGGTAATGCAGTGATCAGGAATGTAGACATTACCATTGTATTACTTTGATAGTCTTCTGTGTTGTGTGAAACGTATGCGTTGAATGTATGGGTATGTGTGTGCTGGGCGGCACCCAGGGAGCATGGCGCGTCTCACTTGTTGAAGAGGAGGCAGTGTGGGACAGAGAGACCGGCAGAGACGAAAGAAAAACAAACCACAGCGTTTAGTGAGTGGTGTTTTAGCAAGCCCTATCGCGTCCAGCTGTACTGTTCAGTACTGTGCCCTCTATAAGTGCGTCCAGAAACCCAAGTGAACCAGACAAGTGCCCCTATGAGCCCCCAGAAACTCGATAAGTGCCTCTATAAGCCCAGTGTGATTCGTGTGTGTGTCGGTGTTTGTTGTGTTTAGTGTCGGTGAGCGGACATTGCCCTTGCCCTTGTTTATAGTGTCATATTTTGTGTTTATTCATTGATAAACCAAAGTTCACGTGACTACTGTTTCCCTGCCCACCTTCCTTCCCCATTGAGTTCATCGCTGCTGAGTGCCACCGGACCCACAAGTCAGTGTATGGGGTGAAAGAAAACTTGTTACCGCCCCTTTGAGCTCTGTGCAGAGGGTATCCTGACGAGCCTTGACCCTCCTCGGTGGAGTGAGTGTCGAGGGGGCTGCGTAACAATATTAAAGAGCAAGGAAAAAGCCTTCAACCGAACATTTCAAGGTAATACAGAGGTTGAAAGCGACTTATATGCGGCATATATTATTAAAAAACATTTACTGTAGAGGGCTTATTGTTATGAAAGGACAAGTCAGTTACAAAACATGATGTAGGTAAAAATAAAAAGCGTCGCCCCTTTCCACTGTGCGCACGCCGTCTTCAACCCTGACGTCAGGTTGTTCATGGAATCCAATTAATCCAGTAAACGTATGGACTGATGACCACAGATGAGGTTACATAAAGTGGAAACAGTGAGACGAGCAATGAACAAAAGACGATGAACAAGAAACAAATGGGCAAATCAGAGGATGAAAAACGGACAGATGTTGGGTGACGGGTGTGTGTGGAGCCAAGTAGTGTGGCGTGCATTGAAATCTTTACTTATTAGTCATGCTATTGAGGGTCTGCAAGTACACGCATACTGCTGTTCTAGACAATTTTGCGATTGATTTACGTGAGAACAATACGTTTTGATATACATACGCATGCAGATGTTCTTTTGCTGAGGATTGTGGGTGGGTGCATGTAAACAGTGATCTGCCGTTTCAAAAAACCACTCTTGATGAAAAGCAATCTTGTGAATTTAGCAGCGTGGAATAACACGAGTTTCCCTGAAGTTCAAGAACCCCGAAACACAACAGGGAGTATATGTTGAAGTGGGAGATATACAGATGTTAATTATGTTGGCGGTTCTTTGATGTATTTTTGTGGATAGTATTGTTAGGTTGCCGTTGTCTTTGAGCTACTTTGCAATGTTAGTGCTGATGGCAATGATGACAAAAGGAAAGATTTGATGGGGATATTCTGACCAGTCTTACTAATCTGAGATCATCCTGAGTGAGAAAGTTTGGAGAACCAGTTTTTTTTTAGCAGTTGATGTGCTGAAAGCTTTTGACGAGATGGCACTGGGGTCTCATCTCCCAAGTTCCTCACATTTGTCTTTTGGTTTTCTTTCCTCACTTTAAGCCCTTAAGGCACAAGTCATCATACCCGAGGGTCGTACTGTCGTGTTCATGGTGTCAAATATCTGTCAAGGATATTGGAGAATTGCATATCATACTTTTAGTCATGTAAAATTCTTAAAATCATGAAACCTTGTTATGGAAGAGTTAA
Source organism: Panulirus argus (assembly GCA_038088735.1). Taxonomy (NCBI): domain Eukaryota; kingdom Metazoa; phylum Arthropoda; class Malacostraca; order Decapoda; family Palinuridae; genus Panulirus; species Panulirus argus. The sequence goes on along the minus strand of JAYMFT010306353.1, from coordinate 7,769 downwards.
TTAGTAGGAATAACCTGAGCAACGGAGACCTTTCCTTTGTATATGATTATGCATGGTCTAGCAGTGGGACATTCTCCTACCTCCTGTTCCTCACCAGTTCACAGTTAATGACAAAAAAAAGACTGGACACTACCACAGAGGTCTGGGCTTGTAAGCAAAATTTATTATTTACCATTCGTTCAACATATATTCAAATAGCATAACATGAATTCATGATTATGTATATGCAGTTTCTTGTAATATAAATATCTGAGTCTGGAATTTTGAAAAAACTTGCATTTACCACCACCCAGCAGTGTTCTCTAAGCTGAACCTCCCACGTAGCACTATGCTTATGATGTTGTACTCTCTGTCACATGAACATCTCCATGTCATTCCATATAATACAGTTTGTTTCTTTCTTCATCTCACGTAATCCCCCCCCCCCGGTTTGTAATATGTGTACCTCCCTATGATTTCAGTGTTCCTTTTCCTTACTCTGTTATTTATCTCCCTCTCATTTACTAATTCTCCTTTCTTCCACAGTTTTTAAGTCAATAAATCCTTATGCTCTCTTGTCAGTGCAGACCACTTTCACATATTTATACCCATAGTCATCACTTTCTAGGCAACAAACACACCTATGGATGATTCCATGCTAAGTTGAAGACAGAGGCATAAAATACTAGGGAAAGATGGGGACTGCCTTCTACCAGTCGGCATGCTTGCCTTCATCTTTCGTTAAACTCCAAATCCATTTCAACCTATTGCCCTCTGTTTCCCCAAATACCAATACACTTTTCTTAGCATTCATTGTTTTTTCAGCATTCAGTTCATACCGAGAGCCAATGAAAACTAAGGATTGACACCCACTTCCAAACTGACCCACAGTTACACTCGAAAGACCCATTCTCTTAATTGTTCAGGTTGATGTAAATATATGTGATTCTCTCAATATTAGTTACCATATGAACTGCAGACCTGAAGGCTGGAAATTGGCTCCCCTTCTGAACATTACGTACTGTTTCATTGTTTTCTTTCCAGCACAGTGTAAGGAAAAGTCTGGCCCCAGGTCACAATAATGTAAATATATATTGTTCTCCACACATGATCAAGTAAAAGTTTGATTTTTCTTGTCACAGGGTGGGAGCTATGAGTACCAGTATGACGTGAATTCCTTCTACCATGGCGCCACTTTCAGACACCAGGAACACAGCAATGGCGAGACGGTGAGTAGTTGGGTAGGGGACGAACTGTGGTTCATTATTGCACACAGCCTTGAGTTGAGTTATTCTTAGGCGGCATGCACTACTAGGCTGTCACAGTCTAAAGTGAGAGGAACCACCTGCCTGTCAAGATACAGAATGAAGGAACACAGTTAGCTGCCATAGGTTAAAGGCAGTGTTCATAATCTTTTAAAGTGGTGTACCACTAATGTTTCTGCACCGCTTTTTGTATCACCATACATTTATAGATCATAGTTTAGTACAGTTACATATTTTGAACTTTAAAAAAAATCTTACGTGTAACATTAATTACCTCAGTAATATGCTACATATTATCCAAAATTCGTCAAAAGAATATACTCATATCTCTCTTCACTGTCGACTAGAACTCATTTGGCGTTATGTACCACCTGGGTTTAGGCTGATAGGAACCGACTCGTTTTTGGGTGAAAGAAATTTGTTGCTGCATTAATCGAGGATGAGGAAAAAACCTACAGAGGGGAGGAAAAAGCATGGTATCTTCCATGGTCTGGGATCTAGGATGAGAAGTGTAGCCATCATTGTACTGTGTGATAATTAACTGGCTCTCAGGGACTAGCGTGACAAGCCTTGTCAGAGTCACTGACATAAGTGAAAATGTTTGTTTTCAGGGTCAGTAGGAAAGAAGCATAATGGTTACCATCATCATGGGTGATGAATGAGAAGTCACTCTCATCATCCAGGATGAGAAGGAGAGAATTGGTTTTCTTGGTTTAGAATGGCTTATTTTAAAAGAGATATGTTCAGTAACATAACACAGTTGATATCAATTTACAAAGGAGTCCTGTACCAATGAACAAGTTCAGATGATTTATGAAGGAAGGGAATATTATTATAAACATGTCACTCTTAAAGGAAGGTGATGAAAGGGACGGAATGTTTTCATTAGTTAACAGCATAAATCATTGAAATAGTTAAGTAAACATGGAGGTAATTGACCCCAGTCCCCTACCTACTTCGATATACCCCTTGACATGGTTAGGATATAGGTAGCTGTCCAGAAGTATGTCATGGCAAAGTTTGGTTGAACTAAGGTACATCTGGTTGATCCAAAGTATCAAGTTCAATCCCATTCTGTACTTGACATCCTAAGGATTACATTTGATTATGTGTCGCACCTAATGGATCCTACGTATCAAGTCTAATTCTGTTATATTTGAATTACTCAGTGAGTATCATGCTTGATCCAAACTTGATTAGACTTAATTGATTACAAGTAATAAGCTATCCTGATACTTACAATCAGACAGTTTGGAGTTGTGTTTTATACTAGATTGAAGCCTGAAATTTAGTCAAAGGCAGTCACATAGTCCATTCCACTAAAATCTGCTTTCAGGATCTAGCTTGGTGTCTGTTAATATGGTCCTGATTATCACAAACTTTATTTTTCTTTCTCAGGTACATGGGGAATACCGTGTGAGGCTGCCTGATGGACGGCTCCAGATAGTATCATATACAGCTGACCACAAGAATGGCTTTGTTCCCAGCATCAGATATGAAGGTTCACAGACCAACCAGGCTGCCAACATCGACTTTCAGCCCCCACATTGACTTGGAATGGCCACTGTGTAAGATACTGATGCACTAACTTAACAGGATCCAATTAGAGGCAATGATGAAATATTGATTATGATACAGAGCTACAAGGAGATTCACCTACTTTTGAAATTCTAAAGTTAGCAGCATTTCTCAGAAAATACTGAAAACAGTTACAAGTACAAAGAGGTATTTACTGGTCATAGATGATAACTAACTTGGCATGGTGGTGAATGTTAAGTAAGGTAGTTGATAACTGCCCGTTAACATACCATGCAAAACATTTACCATTGCCAAACTGTATCATTAGACTGTAGAACTTCAACTTCATGACACTTTGCTTAGCAGGAGTTACTGTATGCCAGACCTAAATAAAGACATTGATGTTTTGGATGGGACAACACCCCCAGCTCATGCCACCTTGGTTCACAAAAACCTCTTTAACATTGCAAGTGTTTGTCATGAGTGATTATGAGCACATTTGGAGAAATTTCATCAGGACCATGAGCCTTGTATGGGTCAAGACCCTCTAGTATTCCCTGTTCTTCACAAACTAATGCATCATTCTCTACGAATCTTCCCTCTTAATACTAGCTCGGCTACTCTTTAACTTCCATTATACTTTTAATGAACCTGTCGAAAAGTTTAGGATTATTTTCTCTCTTTTCCTAAGCTGTTTTCTTTTCAGAGTATATCAGTTCCTCCTTTCTCACCCTGCTATCCTGGTGTGTGAATTGGGGAAAATTATGTGAATGATGGAGGATGCAAGTTAATGTAAATAATGATAATGTGTAGGAAGGGGCAAGATAGGATGAACTGAATAAAATTTGAATGAGGAAAAACCTGAAGGAAGTGGAATGTGTTATGTATTAGGGAGTGGTCATAGCAGCACATGAAATCATTGGAGCTGAAGTGAATTGTAGGGTGGTCAAGGATAGCAGAGAGCGTTGAGGAGTGTGTGGAAAGTTAGAGTAAAGATGGGTCTATATGAAGGTATAATACTCACAACAGTGTTGTATGAATACAAGTGTTAGGCCCTGAATGCAAAATAATGGAAGAGGGTGGATACATTGGAAATTAAATGTCTGAGGACAATATAGGGTGTAAGGAAGGTACAGTATGCAAGGAATAACACTAAAAGTAAGATGTGGTAGTAAGCACAGTTTGTTTGAGAGAGCAGACCAGGGTGTGCTGAAATTATTTAGTCATAATGAGTCAATGTTAGTGGTAGAATTGGAGGAAGGGAGAGGGGCATTCGTGGAATAGAATGAACTGGAGCAATATGATCCATAGGGGGTCAATACCCTTTAATTGGACAACCAGGCAAATAAAGTAGTTAGGGGACACCACAGAATTGGTTTGTAGGTATTAACTGTAGATGTTAGGCTCTGATTCAAGTGCATTATCCACGACAGCTAGAAAATAGAACTACTGTTTCATTCATTCTGGTACTACCTCATTACTTGGGAAACCTAACAAGAAAAATTTGTTGTCTACGTAAGCATCCCGTATGAGGATCTAATGGTAGAGCAAGTGTGGTTCTGTTAAGATTTTAAGTATCATATTACCACATTAGTTCTTCAAAGTGGAGAATATATACTTTTGTTTTTTACTTAAAAAAAATTTGTATGTTGCACACTCAAGTTGTCAGAAGTGCCATTCACCATTAGTTTTTAACAAAAACATAATTTTATTGTGATTAAATAAGGAGAATAAAAAGTTGAGAAACCTTGAATTCAGGTGCAGAATTAAAAGGAGTGCCTTTGTGTCTCCATGCTAAGGTAACTACCCAACTAACATTTTGGTTAGACTCATGCGTGAAGCAAAATCCATCTCGTCTAAGATTGACAAAAATGCTGAATCCACATTTGAGTTAGCTGCCTTAATAAAACTTTTTCAATAAAGATCTGTCAATGAAATGTAAATAATCAGCACTGCTATTGGTATGGAAGTAATAGTTTGTACAAAATAATAATCTCCAGAAAATGTACTATAAAAACAAAAGGAATATGTTTCAGTTTACTGCATTCTATTGTTTTCCACTTTTAATTCAAACCTTCAAAAACTCTCCTATGTAGAACAATCTCAAGGTGCTACTATCTACTGTTATAAGGAGTCATTTGTAGAGCCACTATTTCTATTTTTTGGTACACCACATACCTCATAATCCAACATTATAACTCTGCATTAGATTAAGAGTTTTGGTACCCTTAGCTTGCCATCAGTTTCACAAGAGGGGTGTGATATAAATTGGTGAAAGACATGAGAGGGTTCAAAATTTCAGATTACATAAGGGTTCTTTTCAAGAAGCAGAAACTGACTAGTATTGGTATGATGTAGTGGCATTTAATCCTAGTGGAAAGAAAGAAAGATTTTTCAGATGTTATAGTGCATTATTCATCCAAGTCATACATGGGTATGAAATGGGTATCTTTAGCAGTGCAACAGGATGAGTACAGGCAGGTATGCATTTTTTAGAAGTGGATGTAAGAATGCATCTGAAATACAAGAATGCGAGTAGGAGATATATAAAAAAATAAGTGGAAGCAAAAATGAAGATGAGTTTTGAGATTGTTTGGGCATAGAGAAAATGATTCAGGTGAAGGAGAGGGGGACACAGTTTACATATATTTGTTTAAAGGCAGACAAGATACTAAACCTCTCTGGTGTATGGTGAGATATGCTATGCTAAGGACATGAAATTTGAACTGAGTTTGTGCACTTGTTGAATTATGAATTTGTTGGATATTCCAAAGTTGAATTTGCTGGAAACAGAAAAATCAGTTTTAGGGTTTCATTTTATTGAGACTTTCAAATCATGCAATATGTATATACATTACACTGTCAGTACTTGACAGCTGAGCATTATCATCAGCTCTTTGTTCATAACACAGGATAAAATTTGTCCCCTTGTGACAGCACAGCAGTCTTGGCTAAATTATACTAACACACTTTTAACAAGTGTAACAGCTTGTACTATGAGTACAAAATTAATATTGCCCTTGCATCTAAATTATACTTACAAATTGTGACAACAGTTTCCTATACACATAAAATTACATTAAGTCTGGGCACCCAGTGAGAATTGCAATACAGTCAGCATTATCGCAGGAGTACCACTTTTGTACTCATTAAAAGTTGAGTAGTGTCAGACAGCCAACATGAGCCCTTAGGGTTCAATATGCAGCTACTGACAACAGTCATGTTCATAATTGCAATACACTAATTAAATCCTGAAACAGTATTTGCTTAGTATCATTCATTTAATAATTGGCATGAATTTCAACAAGCAGTGATGAATTATGAACACGACAGGTATCACAGCTCGAGGAATCCACAGAAGTCTTTGCTATCAGTATGGCACTCCTTTCCACAACAAACTTCAATTTTTACCTTAAAAAGAAAATCAAGCCTCAGTAATGCATACACGAAAAGTTAAACCTCTCAATTTTCTTCACTTATGAACCATAAATGTAAACACACATGGAGGTAAAATGAGTGTTGCTTCTCTTGATGTATGGTTTAACTTTTGAAGATTTATCCAAAATATTAGGTCCTGCCATTACTAAAATCTAGTTTTACTGATGTACAATGAATGTGTATAACAAGAGGAAAATTTAAGAGCTTCTTCATTGGGAATTATGAAAAAATGTACATAAACCTATCCAAAATCATCAGTGTATTACAAAATAAACACTTTGGTATGTATATATATCACTAAGTAAACACACCAAAGAAAAATATTTTTTTCTACATTTTAATTTCAACATCTAGTTTAGAGAAAGCAATGAACATAGGTTTTTCTTCTGCTTAATAAATTATGGGAAATGTTTAATTTGGTCAATTAATTCAATCATCATAAGCATGTTCAGCAATTATTATTCTTATAGAAGTTTTTGGTGTTTACTGATATTATGCCATGTACACTTAATATACGAAATGAAATACAAAATAGCCAATTGTGGATGAGTTAGCCCTGGATGCCCATGGAAGCACTAATTTGAAAGATTAAATCCACTGCTGTTAAATGTTTCTGCTATTGACCTTCCTCTAATTAATGATAATATTCTTAATATCACATCCACACTACAGCCCCATTCAAACATTTTCCAGTCTCAAATTCATACTACTGTAACCTATAAATACTGCCAATTTTTATATTCCCCTCTTTTCTAACTTCCCTTGTATTTTTCTTCTCTTGCATACAAGTCACCTAGCTCCCTGAAGACACCTTTTTCTATATGCACTTAATTTCTATTTTACATCAGAAAAGTAGTTGGCAACTGCTTACATGACACTGGAGTTTTAAAATATGCTCAAGTTGCTCAAAACAGACTTTTGACACATCACAGTAATCAGAGTCTGGCAAAGATTCTGCATAAGCTACTGTATTTTAAATATTGGAAATGGTATACACACAACAGAACATAAAAAATCAAATATAAGAGTTGTCTCCATTTCCTCCTTTGAAACTATAACTCAAATGAATTGTAAGCATAGAGATTTGATAACCCACTTCATCCAAGAAATGATCTTACCAGGTCTCAGCTTTTGGATAAAGAAAGTCAAAAAATGAAGAATTTATTAAAAAAAAGATACAATTCAAATTTCAATTCTGTATCTTCTAATCTGCCAATAGATGGCTACCTTGGACAGGAGTTAGAAATACACAAGAGTTTTCAATCTAAAAGGTAATATTCCATGCACAATTCACATTTGGCAAAAATTCTAAGGCAGAGATAGAATAGTCCAGATTCATTAAATACTGTATATATTGTGTATTTATATTTATCTAATATACTAGATTACTGTTTCCTGCATTAGCAAGGCAGCACTAGGAAACAGACGAAGAAAGGTCCATCAACTCATACACACATATATGCACAATACATTTGTATACATATTGTGTATTGTGGTGAAAGCCTTGCGGAAGATGAAGTGCGGCAAGGCGGCAGGATTGGATGGTATTGCAGTTGAATTTATTAAGAA
>JAYMFT010306342.1:0-10176 GCA_038088735.1 Panulirus argus | reverse complement strand
ATGTATGTATATATGTATATGTTGGTATGTATATGTATGTACTGTGCATATATGTGCATGTATGTATATATGTATGTGGGGTTTTTCTTTGTCTGTTTCCTGGCACTACCTCGCTGACACAGGATACAACAATCAAGTATAATAAATAAATAAATGAATAAATAAGACAAGCATCATTTCACAAACACATTTAGGTACTGATGACCGAAGTTCTATTGGTAATTTGCAAAGATCAGAAACAGCAGCAGCCTAAAAGAACACATGAATAATCTAAGACAGCCTGAAAAGGAATATCTGATAAATCCTTTGTTTCCTTCTTAATTAGTTTTAATACCATGGAAATAGGTCCTGCTTATGCAAGATTCTGTTGGAGCATTTTTTTTTTTTTTTTTTCAAATTTGACTCCCATTTACCAGCCTCATTTGCTTGCATGTACTCATCAGCTGTCTTGGGCCATTAATGGAAGACAGCAAAAGAGGGTGGATCTGTTGAAAATGAAAGCCTGAGGACAACATATGGTATCAAGAAAGTTGTGAGGAATGACACTGGAAGAGTTAGGTGTGGTAATAAGTGGAGTCTGATAGAGAGAGCTGAACAGAGTGTGCTGAAATTGGACATCAGGAGAGGATGAGTGATGAAAGACTGACACAGAGGATCTGCAATTAGTCTCTACATAACGTTTAAGTGAAGAGTGCAATGATGTGATATGTCGGGAGATGTGCTGCCAGCGGGCTGAACTAGGGCACATGAAGTGGTTACATGATACCACAAAATTGATTTGTGGGGTATGTCTGTGAGCTCAGGTTTTGGTACATTAGACATGCGCTTTTCAGCTGTCATGTCTCATGTACCAAATCCTGTGACTAATGCAAGTAGGGCTAGAAAACGATAAATATCAAAATACCCTATTCGACTATTCAAGTGGTCATGAACAATAATTATAATTGCTAATATCACAGGGTCACAGTATTTTTTTAATGTTGAAGGCTCCAGTCACAGACAAAAGTCCACATCAAGGCCAGGTCTTAATTATAATATAAAGAGAATTATGAAAGGGAAAAAGAAAAGATAAGGGAAAGTATTTATGAATTTGGGAGGAAGTGAAAAACTTGTCTTTTACAATGTGCCAGGCCATAGTTATTGAGATAGACGTGAGAGGGGAGAAAGTTCCAAAGCTTTGAAGTGTACGGAAATATGCACTTATCAAAACTCGCCGATAACCACACAGTAGCAGCTTGCCTAGTATTGCTTGGTTTAGCTAGTGGTGGGGGCACACATTCAGCCAGGCCATAGGAATAAAAAACCAAAGAAATACCTATAGAAGAGGGGAAAGTAAACCAGCATTGCAGCATATGTCAAGAGGGTTAAGTTTGGAAGTTACCCTGGGACAGTTTGTGAGTTGGACTGCTTTCGTTTCAACTCTGTCAATTAAGGATGCAGAGCTGGAACCACCCCAGATGTGAGGGCAGTACTCCATACAAGGAAGAATCAATCCTTTATATAGAGAGCATCTGTTCAGAAGAAAAGAAATTTTGACACCTAAACAGGACACCCAGTTTCTCAGAGGCAGACTTAGCTATTCCTGTAATGTTGGGTTTCCAGGAGAGTGAATGCTGCAGTAATACCAAGTGTGCTAAATGAGTCAAGAGGTGGAATCAGTGAACCGTCAAAGGAGAGACAAAGAGACAAGAGTCGAGAGGTGTTTTTGATACAGAGATAGGTAGAAACTGGGTCTTAAAGGCAATGAACTTAACTAAATCTCCTTTACCCCACTGAGAGATCCTGTTCAAGTCTTGAGTTTATTGAGGAAGCTGTGTCAAGACAAGATGCAGATTGTGTGAGAGAAGAAGAAGCAGAATTGAAGGATGTGGATGAATACAACATTGAGTCGTCAGTGTATGAGTGCATTTGATTATTTGAAGAGAAAATTGTTGAAAAGAGAAATAGTGTAAGGGACACAACAGAACCTTGAGAGACACCACTGGTGATGGAGAAAAGGAGCAGCCTGATCCATCAACAACCACAGAGATAGACTGGCTGGAGAGGAAGCTAGATATGAAGAGGCAAAGTGAGGGAGAGGAGCCAAAAGAGGGGAGCTTAGAGACATGACTCCAATGCCACACCCTGTCAAAAGCCTTAGATATGTCAAGGACAACTACATATGACTCCCCAAAGTCTTTCAGGGATGATATCAGACATTACTAATATAGGAGAGAATATCACCAGTGGATCTCACCTTACGGATGCCATACTGGTGATCAGAGAGAAGGCTCATTTTCAAGGTGTCTAAGGATATGGGAGTTGAGGAGGGATTCAAAAACTATGGAAATGATAATGTCAAAGCAATAGGATGATAATTAGAGGGGTCAGAACGGTCACCCTTCTTAGGGATGGGATGTATCAATGCTTGCTTCTAAGAAGAAAATGTTTTGGTTTTTAAACAGAAATGGAGTAGACGAGCAAGCACAGGTGCAAGTCCAAAGACACACTCTTTCAGTACACAGGGCCATTAGCCAAGAATGTGTCCAGAGAGAGAAGTGCTTTTTGGATAGTCCAAAAAGAGATTACAGTGAGTGGCAAATATTCATAAAAGGAAATTAAAACATACTTTGTCAGTTTTCATTTAAGTAAAGCATTATGAAAAAAGAGAATCTCAACAATCACCCTTGAAAGTGCTCAAATAGCAACAATAATAACTTCACAAACAATATTTACATGCAATACAACTGATAAAAATCAGTATTAGTCTGCAAAGACATTTGCAAGTTGCAGAACTGTGCTGAGAAAGTGACGAAGAGCTCTTACATGGGTCATCCTGCTGTAAAGCAGAAGACAAACAAGATTTGGACAAATAATTAATCAGTTACACTATCACAGAAAATTATCTACCTACAGTATATTCTACATTATTACCTGCATCTGATGTAACATGACACACCTCCAAATAATCTCAACACCTTAAATATTGATACATTCGAGTGCCAAAAGCCACATAACAGTGTTACAAACAACTTACTCAAGAACTCTGCAGGTTGGCTAAACTGTCAACTAAGCCAAGCAGTTCCCATCCATCTGTGCATCACTAAGTACCTTCATATAATGAATACATGATGTATCTGATGTGTATCATCTAAGACGTTTCCCACAATGAACACAATGCGACACTCTTTACAACCTTAACCACCTTAGCTCACAGGCACTGTTAAAAGGCCAAAGAGCAGTCTCTCCCACATTTTGCTAAAGAACTCTGCTGACCAGCTGGATTATAACCAAAGTAAATGTCCAGAATGAAGAAAACAAAAATAGCAAATTTGTCCGCACATCACAGACTGCCATCATATAAAACAACACATCTTTTCTTAAAAAACTGCTGTATTATTCATATACTGTATAAGACAATAAATGATTCTAAACAACAAAATACTGTTTGTCATTACTTACATTAAAACCATACAAATATTTTATGAATAGAGTAATGGAAATTATACTTCAACACACTTAACACAGTTCTGTATCTGAAATACAATTATACTTATTACTTAATGCAAACTTTTTCTGAAGCTTTAGAACAGCCTCATACAATGGCTACAGACTGTGACACATATTTCCCATTCAAGTGTAAATAAAACTTGTCCAAGTTAAAATAAGACATATCCTAAGAGTACATATATGAAGCCTATACTCTATTTTTGTAATCCCTTTCTCCAGGAAAAGCCAGATATGAGAAAGAATTCATAAATTTGAACATTTGCCTGCTTCTATGGCCAACATCACTCATATAACTGCTTATATCTATGATTTTCCTCCTCAAGGTCTAGAGTATGGTCATGCAGATTATGTAACATACACTAATGACTGCCATTTTTACAGTACCAAAATTCTAAACAACTTTAATATGACTTATCACATTGTAAATTTTCAAAACATTTAATCTTGAGAATAAAAATCAGAGGAAAATGCAATGCTAGAGAAATGAACACAGAAACAATGATTAGTTGTATATGAGTGATGAGAATGAGAGCCATTGGAGCAAAAAAAAATATATCAAAAGGAGAGACATAATAAGGGATTGTGTGACACGATAGGAGGGAGCAATGTGTTGGGATTATGTGTGGTATGGAGATGTATAAGCAAGAAGTACTTAAGTATGCTAGGAAGCTTGCTAAAATGGGGGAACTATTTGTGGTATTTGTGAAAGGTAATAAACAAAGAACAGGGCAGAAGGGAATTAAAGACAACAGACTAAAAAAAAAAAAAAAGAAAGATATCAAATGAGGCCAGAAGGTAGATCATCATCACTACTAGCTTTAGGAGGTCAGGATTACAATGTGGCTTGGGTATCAGGTTATTAAACAAGAATAGATAATCAAATCAGGGAAACACAACAGATGTTTTTGTAAAGAAAATAAGACTTACTAAAGAGGCAACATCTTGATTATGCTATACTAGACAGCATGGAGGGACATAAAAGACAAAGGAAGAGACCTTTTAATTAGGGATAACATTGTTTCAGGAAATAATGATGGATGGTCCATTCAAACAACAGTCCCTTGGAAAGACTTGTTTGTGGTGGTAATAATTTGTAACCATCCAAAGAACTGCAATGATCCAGGGCAATTACTGGAGGCAGCGAGACAAGCACACATTACAAGTGATAAAGTTCTAACAGATGGTGACTTCAATTACCTGACTCTAAAGGAAAGGGAAAGACAAAAGGAGGAAAAGAATTTCACAAATTCACAGTATAAAGAAAGGAGGCATCATAAGAATGCAAAGAAAACTAAAAACCATGACTTTTTCAGGTCATCAGATGCCAGGAATATGATGTGAGACATCCTCTGATCAAGGAAATGGGAAAAATGTTTGCAATCTAGGTGGATCATCAAAATCAGAAACAAACACCTTTTAGATAAAGTGTGATCCATGCAAATACTCCATGCATACAATTGCTTAAGTGAGAACTGGGGACTTAGGGAGGTGTCAAGAAAGCATCCCTACTTTTTCCATTCACTATTCTGTCCAATTCACATAGATTAGCCATACATGTATTTTTACATATATACTCATACACTACTTGTGCATAGAGAGGGAGACTTGTACCAGAGTGTACCAAAACCATGCACCCAGTGGAGAAAATTGTTCAATTTCAGATTATGTACAATGCTTTAATGGTTTCACAAACTTCTCTGATGTACCACTGCTACTCATACTTGTCAAAAATTAATTCAAAAACAAGTATAACTGAAGTATTTTACCTATTTTCTGTATGTACACACAGTTGTACATATATACACACAGATATAAACATACATACATATACAAGCATATCAGCAAGCCTTGATTTCTGCTGGGATTATGCTCCTAGAGTACGCCTGAATATCGAAATCATGTAAGTTTAATTCAACCTATATGAAAACAGGGAATGCATTCTTAACCCAAGTTTCTGCTCCATAACCCATGATTTTAACAATAAAACAACCCAAGCTGCTCAATAATAAATTACATTAGCACTAAAGCAAATATCATATACACCTTCCTGTCAGCAGGAACTGAAACCATACATGAAATGCTGGTACCCCAAGGAAACATATCAGGTCAAAAGCTGAACAATACTAGCACTTTCATCAACAATGAAAGGGTCCATCCTGCACTGACCAAAACTAATATCATTAGTATAAATGATAATGTATTCCTTTTAGTAACAAGGGTAAAATGTCAAAACTTGTACATATTTTTCTTTCAACTGCTTCCAGTCAACTTTTCCTTTGCCACAGCTGTTTGTTCTGGTTGTTATTGTGTGATATTGTGTGGAAATCTATCGATTTGTCTATACCTCTGATGCCTGTTCTCACCCAGAAAACCCTCATGGGGGTGGCCACAGCAATAAAGTCTCCATAACTAGTGAACTCCAGTGCCGCTTCTTAGCCTTTAGTGCGTCACCCTTAACAGGCCTCTGGCTGGGGCAACTCCATTGCAGTGTTTGCAGAGGCTCCTACCTAATGTCCCTGCCAAATGTTCTCACCTCTACCTAATGTTTCTACCTAACACCCCTGCCTAAAGGTTCCTACCTACTACTTCTATCTATTGCACCTACCATTCTTCCAAAAGGCAGGGCTAGCGCACAGAGCTCAGGGAAATCTAGAGTTAATGAGTTGTGTGAGTTAAATGTTGTCAAGTGTTATGTATGACAATGAGAGACTTTGTTTGTGGACAGAATGCCAGTAGTCTGCATGTGAGTGAGGCAGAAAGAGAAGACAGCTACCTGGGTCAGAGGAGTGCAACTTGACAAACACTGAAATGCTGACTCACTACGCAGTTGTCACTAAACCTCCCAATACCCAGGTGAGTAGTACGGGTAATGTACCTCCCTGGTCGAAGGTGGGTGGAAATCTTCTCCAGCATCAATGTCCTGGTATTCCAATGATGCATTATGATTTATGTTCCAGTAACACTGTATGTGTTACCCACTTTAAGGCTCACCAAGATCCATTTCTGCATCATTTGGGGCATCAGATAGAAGAATATATAACATATAAGCATTCAGTGTTGTGAATGGAAATGGTGAAGAGTTCATGGATTTGTGTGCTGAAAAAAGACTAGTGACTGGGAGTACCTGGTTTAAAAAGAGAGATAATATAAGTATACATATGTGAGTAGAAGAGATGGTTAGCAGGCAATATTGGATTATGTATTAATTGATAGGCGAGTAAAAGAGAGACTTTTGGATGTTACTGTCCTGAGAGGGGCAGCTGGTGGAACGTCTGATCACTACCTTGTGGAAGCAAAGGTGAAGACTTGTAGAGGTTTTCAAAAAAGAAAAGAGAATGTCGGGGAGAAGAGAGTGGTGATAGTAAGTGAGCTTCGAAAGGAGACTTGAGTCAAGAAATATCAGGAGAGATTGAGTGTAGAATGGCAAAAGGTTAGAGCAAGTGAAGTGAGGGGAATGGCTGAGGAATGGAATGTATCCAGGGAAGCAGTGATGGCATGTGCACAAGATGCATGTGGCATGAGAAAGGTGGGGGGTGGGCAGATTAGGAAGGGTAGTGAGATGCGGGATGAAGAAGTAAAATTGTGAGTGAAGAGAAAAGAGAGGCATTTGGACAATACTTACAATGAAGGAGTGCAAATGACTGGGAGATGTATAAGAGAAAGCGGCAGGAGGTCAAGAGGAAGGTGCAAAGGTTGAAAAAGAGGGCAAATGAGAGCTGGGGTGAGAGAGTATCGTTTACTTCAGAGAGAATGATAAGATGTTTTGAAAGGAGGTAAATAATAAACGTAAGATAAGAGAACAAATGGGAACATCGGTGAAGGGGGCAAGGGGAAGAAGTGATAACAGGTAGTGATGGAGTAAGGAGGTGATGGAGTGAGTATTTTGAAGAATTGTTGAATGTGTTTGATGATAGAGTGGCAGATATAGGGTTTATTGGTCGGGGTGGTGTGCGAAGTGAGAGAGTCGGGGAAATGGTTTGGTGGAGAGAAAGGAGGTGGTGAAAGCCTTGCGGAAAATTAAATCAGGCAATGCGGCGGGATTGGATGGTACTGTAGTTGAATTCATTAAGAAAGGGGGTGACTGTGTTCTTGATTGGTTGGTAAGAATATTCACTGTGTGTATGGATCATTGTGAAGTGCCTGAGGATTGGTGGAATGCATGTATAGTGCCATTGCTGAGTATTCCTGGAATACTGTATGGGAGGGTATTGACTGAGAGGGTGAAGGCATGTACAGAGCATCAGATTGGGTAGGAGCAGTGTGGTTCTTAGAAATGGTAGAGGATGCGTGGATCAGGAGTTTGCTTAGAAGAATGTATGCGAGAAATACTTAGAAAAATAGCAGATCGTTTTGTATACGGCATTTATGGATCAAGAGAAGGCATATGATAGGGTAGATAGCGAGGCTTTGTGGAAGGTCTTAAGAATGTATGGTGTGGGAAGAAAGCTACGAGAAGCAGTGAAAAGATTTTATCAAAGTGTAAGGCATGTGTACGAGTAGAAAAAGAGGAGAGAGATTGTTTTCCCAGTGAAGGTCGGTCTGCGGCAGGGGTGTGTGATGTCCCCATGGTTGTTTAATTTGTCTACGGATGAGTTGGTTAGGGAGGAAAATACAAGTCTTGGAGAGAGGGGTGAGTATGCGGTCTGTTGGGGATGAGAGGCCTGGGAAGTGAGTCAATTGTTGTTCGCCGATGATAACAGCACTGGTGACCGATTCGAGTGGGAAACTGCAGAAGTTGGTGACTGAATTTAGCAAAGTGTGTGAAAGGAAAAAGCTGAGAGTAAATATGAATAAGATGAAGGTTATTAGGTTCAGCAGGGTTGAGGAACAAGTTAGTTGGGATGTGAGTTTGAATGGAGGAAAACTGAAGAAAGTAAAGTGTTTTAGATATCTTTGAGTGGAATTGCTAGCGAATGGAATATGGAAGCGGAAGTGAGTAATAGGGTGGGGGTGGGGCCGAAGGTTCTGGGAGCGATGAAGAATGTGTGGAAAGAGAACTTTATTTCGGAGAGCAAAAATAGCTATGTTTAAGGGTATGGCAGTTCCAACAATATTTTATGGTTGCGAGTCATGAGCTATAGATAGAGTTGTACGGAGGAGGATGGATGTGTTGCAAATGAAATGTTTAAGGACAGTATGTGGTGTCAGATGGTTTGAACGAGTAAGTAATTTAAGTGCAAGAGAGATGAGTGGTAATAAGAGGAGTGTGGTCAAGAGAGCAGAAGAGGGCGTGTTGAAATGGTTTTGACATATGGAAAGAGTGAGTGAGGAAAGGTTGACAAAGAGGATATATGTGTCAGAGGTGGAGGGAACAAGGAGAAGCGGAAGAAAAAATTGAAGGTGGATGGATAGAGTGAAAAATATTTTGAGCGATCGGGGCTTGAACATGCAGGAGGGTGAAACACTTGCACGGATAGAGTGAATTGGAACGATGTGGTTGACCTGGGGTTGACCCCAGTATACCACATACTTCCATTTCACTCTAACCTGTGCGCTTCTTTCATTTTCACTTTTTCTTTCCATTTCCAGTTTTGTGTCCCTCTCCTTAATCTCTTCATTTCTGACACATATATCCTCTTTGTCAACCTTTCCTCACTCATTCTCTCCATATGTCCAAACCATTTCTGCAGACCCTCTTCAGCTGTCAAACACAATGTTATCATTACACACATCTCCCTTACCCTTTCTTTACTTAGTCGATGAAACCACCTAACACCACATATGTTCCTCAAGCATTTCATTTGCAACAAATCCACCCTCCTACGCACACCTGTAACTATAGCCCATGCCTCGCATCAGTATGACATTTTTGCAACTACTGTACCTTTAAAGATAGCCATTTTCTGCCTACCGGGATAAAATGACCTTTAATTCCATACATTCTTCAGTTCAGTGCTCCCAGAACCTTCTTCTCTTCACTCACCCTACGACTCTTTTCTGCTTTCATGATTCCATTTGCCGTAATGGCAACTCTCAGATGTCTGAAACATTTCACTTCCTTCAACACCCCATTTAACCTGTCCCTCTTAATAAACCTAATAATCATGCTTTTATTTACATTTATTCTCAACTTCCTTCTGTCACACAGTCACCAACTTCAGCAGTTTCTCATTCGAATTTGCCACCAGTGCTGGCTGTATCATCAGTAAACAACAACTGACCCACTTCGCAGGCCCCTTCATCACGTACAGACTGCATAATCGCTCCTCTTTTCAAGACTCTTGCATTTAGCTCTCTTACCACCCCCACTCACCACCCCATCCATAGACAAATTAAACAGCCATGATAACGTGACACTCCCCTGTTACGGACCAAACTTCTCCTGGGAACATTCTCTCTTCTATTTCAACTCGTACACAAGCATTACGACCTTGATAAGAACTGGCAGCTTTGCTCCCTCTTCATTTATTCTTAAAAACCTTCCATAAGGCATCTCTATCAACCTTACGATAATAATGCTTTCCTCAGATCCATAAATGACACATACAAATTCCTATGTTTCTCTAACTAATTTTCACACTCACATTTTTTAGAGAAAACACCTGATCCTCACAATCTCTATCATTTCTGAAACCACGCTGTTCCTTCTCGGTTTAATGCTTTGTACATACCTTCAGCCTCTTATTCAATACCCTCCCATACAGTTTTCCCTGAATGCTCAACAAACTTTTACCTCTGTAGTTTAAA
>JAYMFT010306341.1:0-23640 GCA_038088735.1 Panulirus argus | reverse complement strand
CACAGCTGGGTCTTGGCGAGGAAAGGGCGTGAAGAGCAGACTGGGAGTCACAGACTATTAACCCATTCACTCCTCGTCGAACAAGGAGAGTTACTGCATCCAGGATGCTGTGAAGTTCGTAGAAGGTGGAGCCCGATAAGTTGGCTAGCCAGCAGCCGAGCCATTCATCCTCCACAGGCGGCTCCATGGTGGGGGAGAATATGGCACACGCTGCACTCCCGTCTGCCTGCACTGAACCGTCAACATAGATATGGTGTGTGGTGGGGACTGATGTGGACACATTGGCAATGGTCTCCAGGGCTAATTGCTTCTGCAGGACTGGAAGGGCATCTTTGGAGGCTGATTTAAATGTGACAACAGAGAGAGGAACCCACCATAGTGGTAAGCCAGGGAGAGCTGCCTCCACGGGGACATTAATGTCAAGGCCACAAAGGTTGTTGCGCACTGCATTGATGAGTTTTTGGCCACCTGGTCGAAGTGGGAGTCAGAGTGCGTCTGGGTCAAGCGATGTTCTGATAGCAGAGAAGTGTGGAGCAAGATGGGGGAAGTGGAGACACTTGACTGAGAAATATGTCACATTGGCATAAATCCTCTTTACTGGTGGGGGTAGGTCGATCTCCAACTGCATGTTGACTATACAAGTGTAGAGGGGACATCCCAGGATAAACCTCATGACTCGATTCAGGAATTTTTCAAGAGGCACTAGTGCTTTTCTGGGAAGTTGATTAAGGGTAGGGGACAGATAATCAACAACTGACCGAAGAAACAGGATGTAGAGGGTCCTCACCACTGGGATAGAGACACCTGTGGCATTAGTGGCAAACCACTTGACAGGGGCGAAGTGAGGCTGCAGACAGTCAAGAAGGCTTTTCACGATGGGATGAATCTGTTGTCCTATGGGTATGGCTGGGGTGACCCGGACTGGTGCGTCCAGATATGTGCACTGCGTGCAGTGAGGGATAGCATTTCCACCCATGGTGAATGCCGGCAGTGCTCTGAGGTTGCAGGAGGAGAAGACCCTGCTCTTTTCCGGGGAGATAATGAGACCACAGGCGGTAGAAGACATGTAGAAATCATGAAGAAAGAGCTGAAGATCATGAGGTGAGGTTGAGTGGATGCAGATGTCCGCATAACAGTGACAGTTGTACTGGGGATGACAAGGAGAAGAGAGAGTAGATGGTTCATTAGGACATTAAAGAGGAAAGGGCTTAGAACACCACCCTGTTGAGTGCTGAGCTCAAACCATCCATAGGAGCTGCATGCACCCCTGAAAAGGACATGTGAGGCTCGGTACAGAAGGTTTCCTTGAACACAAGTCCACCAGCTGGTCAAGAATAATTTCCTTGTTGGCTATGTTGAAGGCACTTTTGGGGTCAAGGAAGGTAACCACGCTGGTTGGACACAGGTGGGTGTAGAGTTCTCAGAGGCAGTGGTGTGTAGTTTGTTGTTGAAGTAAACCATACTGGCTGGGAGAGAATTTATCCTGTAGGCGATGCATGAGATGGGCAAGAAGGATGCGTTCAAGCACCTTACTAAAGCAGTAAGTGAGGGAGATAGGCCAGTATAAATACATTTGTCAGTTTGGGGAGGTTCAGTAGAGATTCTGGAAAGTATCCATGTCAAATACATATGATAATTGGCTTTTTTTATGTAGAGTTGCTCAATGGAAATTTTATTTGGAACACTGTCTTCATACAAAGCTGGGACTAGGTGTATTTATATCCTAAACTATAGTTTTCAGTCTCTAGTTTGGCTAAATTTTGTAACATTGCTCCTCCACTTGCCACCACAGTTTACACCGCCAAACACCTTCACCGTCTACAAATGCATATGCAGTCACTTTGCAACCCAATCCATCCAACATCAACTTATTGATAGTTAAAATCTCTCCTTCACAGACATTTATAACTGAAACCACACTCCCAAGAAACCAAGAACTCTTAACCTACTCGTATTCCACTTGTCCTGCACTGCCATTCTGCCCCACACACCACATCATACTTGGTAACCAACTTCCTTTCTTTCAGTGACCTTTGACAGCTCTGTAATATTTCTTTTGCAATAGATCTCATGAAGCAATTGATAGATATTGCTTAATACCTGAGATTCTTCAGCTCTGCTGACATGCTAAACTGAGATTATAATAACAGCCAGAAACATAGGCATATACTTTTGGTTGGGTTTTTGATTTATTTGTAATGGTTGTATAGCTATCAAACCCCTACGATAGGTAGGGCTGGTGTCTCTGTGCATCTGTAACTCCTAGTGTCAGATTTTTTAAAATAAGTTTCCATTTTGATAATATTTATCTTTAAATATCTATAACTATATTTTCAGGTCCAGATTTTGTAGACAACAATGGGTTAAACCCATTTCCCCTGGAAGTTCCAAGTCAGTCTCCACAGCATGCTGTAAGTGAATGTATTTTTTCATTTGTAATGTTAACAGTATTGTATATTCATCTCTACATTGAGTGTAAACACTGTTGTTTGTTTTAGGGAGGTTAACCATGATCATTGGTTCAAGTAGACAGACATAGTATGCATGGGATTATCTAGGGCTTATTCCCAGTGTTATCACTGCAATTCAAACATTTACTTTTGTCCCCCTCGTCTTTATACAGTGACACTATTCAAGAATTCTGTCAAAACAGAGGCACCTCACATTGAGCCATACATACATTGAAAATCCCAACCAACCAATCAAGCAGTGCAGTCACCCACTTTCTTGAGAAATTTACATGCAGTCCCGTCTACTCCAGCCACTTTGTCATACTTTATATTATGCAAGGGAGGGGGGGACCAAGGTCTTTGGTAATTTGGTTGCATGGGAGGTATTGTAGTCCTGATGGAGTTGTATAGATGCGAGGCATTGGTCCCAGATAAAATTTTATGGAGGAAAAGAAATGTTTGAGGACAATATGTGGTGTGAGGAGGGTTGATTGAATTAGAAATAATTGGAGAAGAGAGAGGTGTGGTAGTAAGAACAGTAAGCATGATAGAGCTGAAGAGTGTGTGCTGAATTGGTTTGGACACTTGAAAGGGATGAATGAGAAGAAGCCAACTCAAAGGGTGTATGTTTCAGAAATGGAGGAGACAAGGAGAAAGGGGAAACCAAGTAGGAGTTGTAAGGATGGAATGAAAAATTCTTTAAATATCTGGGAACTGAACACGTAGGAGGGTGTAAGCTGTATATGGTACAGGGCAAATTGGAGTGATGTGGTGGACAGGGGATGACATGTTATCAGTAGGCTGAACCAGGGATATGAAGTCCAATCTATTTATCTGTATCTCTGATGCCTGTTCCCCCTGGAACTCCATCAGGGGGATGGCCATGGCAATAGAGTCTCTATAATCAATGAACTCCAATGCTGCTTCTTAGCCTTTAGTGCCTCACCTTTAACAGGCTACTGGCAGAGGGCAAGTCTAGTGCAGTGTTTGCAGAGGCTTCCACCTGATGTACCTACTTATTACTTCTACCTAATGCTCCTGCTGATTCTTCCTACCTACTAATTCTATCTAATGTTTCTACCTAATGCTTCCACCTAAATGTTCCCACCAACTACTTCTAACTATTGCTTCTTCCATTTTGCCAAAAGGCTGGGCTAGCACTTAGCATTCACTACAGGAAAATCTAGAGTTACAAAGAATGAGCCGTGTGCGTTAAGTATTGTCACGTGTTATGTGCGACAAGGATAGACTGCATATTTATGGACAGAATGTTAGTAGTCCACGTGTGGGTGAGGCAGCAAAAAAAAAAGACAGCTGCCAGGGTCAGAGGAATGCAGCGTGAGAACCATTGAAGTGTCAGCTCACTCCACAGCTGTCAGCTGATACCCAAGCTGGTAGTACGGGTAATATACCTCCCTGGTCGTTGGCTGCCTGCCAACTGCAACCTACTGGGATATGAAGTAGTCATGGGAAACCTTGGAAAGGTCTCTTGGGTTTGGCTCTGGATAGGGGTCTCTGGTTTTGGTATCTTATACATGGCAGCTAGAGTTAGGATGTGAGTAAATGAGGCTGCTCTTTGTTAGTTCCAGGAACTACCTTGCTACATGGGAATTAGTGAACTAGCATGTATCTAGACCTTAATTAATTAAGTGGTGCACTGAAGTACATTTCAAATCATGTTTACATCCCTTTGTTTGTTCAGAGATGGCACTTCTTTTAAGAATAAGGGATTTATTACTTCCTATCATATAATGAATGCTTTTATGCTAGGTGAAGCTAATGTTTCCAAGGCTTACTGAGTGCCAGTTGCAACGTAACAGATGTTAGTGCAAATTGTTTGGAGACATTGGCCTACCTTTTATTGCTTTGGTATGAACTGAAAGCTGGCTTGACAAGGAAGCTTGAAGTAGTGATTTTGGTAACTTATCATGATGTGCTTGCTTGTTTTGTTTCATGGTAGGCAAACAGCCAGCAGTTAAATTTTTAATTTGCAATAACTTTTTTGCAATTTGGACTTATGTTGATGGTTGACAAAGCATACATAGCTGAAATCTCTATAGCTAACTTTTGTCACAACACTTTAGAATAAACCCCATAGCCACAACCAAATACAATACTGGGGTGGTGAGATGAGAGGTTTAGAGAGCACATAATATACATGGAGAAAACAATACAAATAGGAAAATAAGATGAGCATTAATGTTACTGAAAAGTAGATGTAAGCAGAATTGTAGTTTATATTCCAAATAGTGGTTCAAGCATCCTTTTAGGAAAAATGGGTCAAAATATGATTTTAGTGCACCAAAACCATATTTGAGTGGAGAAAAATATTGTTCACGTTGAACACATTTTCTATTAGCATTGTCTTGTATTACATCATTTTATGTCTTACTTACTTTTCATATCTGAACACTTATTTATGTTCTCATGAATTACACCATGTGGTAGGGTCAGCCATTATATTCATCTGTGGCGTGAGTCTTATGTGGTACTGTGGTGTGTGCATACAGTGTACTAAACATTTATCTTTGCAGCTGTCCCAATATCTTGCTGACTCCTCTGTTCATTCGTCCTATTTGTTGTTCATATGAATGATAAATTTTGTAATCCTCAGTGCTGAAAGAGAAATGTCACATACTTAATAAAAAATTCATTTGGATAGACTTGAGTGCAGTTACAAGTGGTGCATATATAATTTGATTATTAGATTTATGTGTTAAGGACAATAGGTGGGGTGATGTGGTCATTTATGTGTTAAGGACAATATGTGGGGTGAAGTGGTCAGGTAAGTAATGAAAGGGTGAGAGAGATGTGTAGTAATGAAAAGAGTTTGATTGAGAGAGCAGAAGAGGGTTTACTGAAATGGTTTGTACATATGGAGGGAATGAGTGAGAAAAGGGTGACAAAGAGGATATACATATATATATATTCGTCAGAAGTGGACGGAACAAGAAATGGGAGACCATATTGGAAATGGAAGGATGGAGTGAAAAAGATTTTTAGTGATCGGTGCCTGAACATGCAGGAGGGTGAAAGACATGTACAGGATAGAGCGAATTGGAACAGTGTGGTATACTGGGGTCAATGTGCTGTCAGTGGACTGAACCAGGGCATATGAAACGTATGGGGTAAACCATGGAAAAGTTTGTGGGGCCTAGATGTGGATAGGGAGATGTGGTTTTGGTGCATTACACATGACAGCTCAAGAATGGATGTGAGCAGATATGGCCCTTCTTTTTCTGTTCCTGATGCTACCTCACTAATGTAGGAAAAGGTGATCAAGTATGAAAGAAAAGAAAAAGAAAGATTTATATGTTTTTCATTTTTCATGATATGCTCATCTCACTTACAAATTGGTTCTCTATATGCAGGTACCATCACCAGGAAATAATATAGACTCAAGTAACCAGGGCTTGTACTCCCCTATTCACCCAGGTTCAGCAGGAATATTCAACACAGAATTTGTCACCATATCTAATGGTGTGCTACAGGTAATAGACTTTGGCTACTGTTAAATGATATTAATTATGGTCTAAGTACAGCTTACAGGAAGTGTTAGTTCCACACATTTTAAGTACAGTTCTACATATTTTAAGTGCTCAAGGCTTGTGCTTCTAAGATCAGCAGTAATGCTATCCACAGAATGCATAAATGTTGAAAATGAAGCATATGGTGTGTCCTGGGCCACAGATCAAGGGTGCTGTTTGTATTCTTTACTTACTAGATGTAATGCACTAGAGAAAATATTTTTTATTTCAAAGTTTTTTCTTTTTCTTTTTTTCATACTTGATTGCCGTTTCCCACATTAGTGAGGTAGCGGTTAGCGTTCCTGACCGTGATGCATTCACGGGCCACCCAGGGTCGAGTGCATAGGGTCAAATCCTGGTTGCAGTAGGTGGTCCACAGTCGTCCCAGCTGTTCATCCACCCCTGAGGGTTGGTTGATAAAATGGGTACTTGGCTCACCACTCTCCTTTACCTGAAATTGCTTACTCTTTTTTTTTTGAAAACCTCTACAAACCTTCACCATCGCCTCCACAAGATAGTGATCACGTATCCCACCACCTGCCCCTTGCAGCACATTTACATTCAAAAACCTCTCTTTTACATGCCTATCAAGTAATATGTAATCTAATAATGCCCATTGACCATCTCCCCTTCTCACATACATCAACTTGTGTCTATCCCTCGTTTTAAACTAGGTATTCCTAATCACCAATCTGGGCTGTTTGTATTGCTTGCAATACTTTTTTAACATTTCCGGTTTTGATGATTTTGCCCATTGTAGAAAGACACATTTTACTATGGCCAGTACTTTTAGGTTTCTGGATTTTCAGCTTATATGTTGCTGAAATGTTTCTGGTATGGTTGATAACTTTTATCGCCATGCACAGCTTGGAGTGATCTAATGCATTATTATATTATATTTTCTTTGATTAAGAGTGTAAAGGAATGCCTGTAATGTGACAGGCAGCGTAGACTCTGTTGAGTATCAAAGTAATATTGAGCCCTGTTGTCATGCAAAATTAGAAGAAAGTGATAAGAGAAATCCTAGGGATAGAAGAGAAAGAATCCCATCCCAGTACCTACTTAGTACAAAAATGTGACGTGGGGTATTTGTGGTTATAGTAATGGCAATACCCTTTCTCTGTTACAGGTGCCATCACCAGGCCAGCAACAGTCTCCAAATTCTCCACAATATAGCATGACGTCTCCTGGAGAACAGTCTGTTGGGTCCCCACCATACCAGGGGACAGGTAGTGGAGGAGGAGGAGGTTGTGGCATGTCCCCACAGTTTACCCAGTCTCAGTCACCTCAGTACAACCAATCTCCTTCCCCTGTTATGATTGTACCTTCATCCTCCTATCAAGAAGGAACTTCTCAGCTAATAACCCAACAGTATCTTCAGCAGCAACAGCAGCAGCAACAACAGCAGTTGCAACTGCAGCAACAAATACAGCTACTACAACAAGAACAACAACAAATACAGCAGCAGCAGCATCAACATCACCCACAACAACAACAACAACAACAACAAACTCAGCAGCTTCAGAAGCCACAACAGATTGCATCACAGCAAATGGTATGCTTGCTGAATATTTTTTAAAGAAATGGTGTATATGAAGCTCCCGATGAGGTTTTCATGCTTGAGAATAGTAGATCCCTTCTGATCATACATGAATGAGAGCTGTTCAGATTGTGCATGGCATTAGTTTAAGAAATTGTGGTCATAAATTAAAAGGAAACAGATGATAAAAGGCCACTTCCACTCACACTCAGTCACTAGCTGTTATGTGTAATGCACCAAAACCACAGCTTCCTATCCATAGGGATAGGGGAAAAAGAATACTTCCCATGTATTTCCTGTGTGTCATAGAAGGCGACTAAAAGGGATGGGAGCAGGGGGTTGGAAATCCTCCCCTCCACTTTTTACTTTTCTAAAAGAAGGAACAGAGAATGGGGCCAAGTGAGGATTTTCCCTCTAAGGCTCAGTCCTCTGTTCTTGATGCTAGATGCTACCATGCTAAAGCAGAAAATGGCAAAAATGTTGTTTAAGTGGCTTAATCAGTATGGCAGCAAATAGCATACATCCAGTGTCATATTCCAAGATTTTGCTATGTAATTGATAGTAATGGTGGGACCACTATACGTAGTTGCTTGGTGTATTTTCTACTTGATGTTTTTTTAGTACAGTGGTAGAGGGTAAGAGTTTGGTTTATCATGACCAAGCTCTATATAAGCTGAGAAATAAGTCTTTCAGGATCCTCTGAATTTGTTTTTGAATCACTTCAGAGCAATACAGTTCTTGAGATTAGAATATTAGGAGAGATACATATTGCAAGAAGTGGTAAATATGGTTTTGAAGATGGCTGGATATACAAAAAAGTACTGTGAAAGGATAGGTTACTATGAGATTGTTTATTGAGAGAGGAAATGTAAGATTTTAGTCGTTTTATTTTATTAGATAGTAATATATGAACATTATAATTTCAGTTTCAAGGTAGTGGCGACAGTTGGATAAGTCAACAACCAGGTGTACCCACACAACCTCAGCAAGGTCTTCAAGTGAGTAATTATATATGGTTCTTTCTTTTTTTACAATTACAGTTTTGCAGCACATTGCTACCCAACAGTTGATAAGTTTTCATAGGGAGATTTTGAAACTACTGTATAGGCAAATTAACTATACAGTGATTACCCCATTAGACATCCATTAGTAAGACAGGTATTCATTCTTCTCTGATTTTCAGCCATGTACCTTTGTACATTTAGCCTAATAAGCTTTTACCAAAAAAAGGCATATATGTACTGGTTAATTTCATTATCACATTCAGTAAATGAATAGGTGAATTGTCTTACTTCCAGGTCCCTGAATTTGAGCTGCCAGACTACTTTAACCTGGGCACTATAGGTCAAGAATCTGCCTTAATGGATATGCTCGATGTAGCAGAAAAGCAGCTTGACTTTGGTTCCTGTTTCATTCCCAACCCTGATGTTAAACTTGACATTAAGGCTGATATTGAAGCTGATTATGGAGGCAAGAAGTGTAAGTAATGTGAGAAAAGGGAGTGCATTGGTATTTGAAAGATAGCATCAAATGTTTGTGCTTGTCCAATATATGCAATAGAATTTTCTTCTGTAATTTCTGCATCTGTCCTGTATGTTGTCAAGCACTTTTTAGAAATTTTGCACATGCCAGGGAGGGTATCTATGGATAAGAATTTAGTAATGAGCATGTCACAGTGTTACCACATGCATGTCTGGTATTTTTTCCTTTGGCTAGGTCATTACTAATGAAATAGGGGAGAGAAGTACAGCTTTGTGCTGCCAGGGAAGCACCACAGAACCACAACTACATGTATTACATGGATTTGTTGGACACAGTTTACTTAGATAGCTTAGGGGATAGTGATGTTGAAAATGGATAAAAAAAAGTGATCTAAATTCTTATGATGAGAAGGCAGGGCCAAGGACAGTGTGCACACAAAAGTGGAATTTTATACCAAGTGATAAGTAGATGCAAGCTTCCACAGATTTACTTAATCACAGTTTATTTCTGATTCAAGTAGCTCAGGTTTGATATGTGCTTGCCCAATTACAAATGGTCCTGAAGAGCTCGATTATTTTTTATATTGTGATGGATTTGATTGTGATAAACTAAATCATTAGCATGACCACTTTAAGAAAACACTACCTGAATTTTCACTAGGAAGTTAAAGCTACTTGAATTTTCACTTGGAAAGTTAACACCACCTTAATTTTCACTATGCAGTAGATCTACCTTAAGAAGTTAACTGCAATGGATAGAAGCGAAATATGTAGCTTTTTATGTATACTATTGCTCATGTCTCATGCAAAAAAGACAGAAAATGAAAATTGGGCTACATATTATTAAGCATTTGGGAAGAAAATGTTTGCCATACTTAAGCTGTGAGATTGGATTTTTGCTTTTATTTTTATGGTAGCAAAGATGGACAGGCAACTGAATGCCCTTCTCATGGCTGTCTCGTATATGTATTTTTGCCATTTCCCTTATAGCAAGTTTGAGCTAGGAACAGATGAAGAATGGCCTCATTTGCTCACATTCATTCTTCAGTTGTTATGTATAATGCACTGAAACCAGAGTCCCTTATCCTTACATGAAATGAAGCAGTGTATGGAATTGATAAGATTGCAGTTGAATTTCTCAAGGAAAGGGATGACACTGTTCTTAATTGGTTTGTTTGGATTTTACTTGTATTTCTGTTTCAAGATGAGATGCTTGAAGATTGGTGGATGCCTCTATTGTGCCACTGTGTAAAGGCAAGGGGGATTAAGGTGAATGTTCAGATTACAGGGGTATAAAATGTTGAGAGTTGGGATGAGTGAATGTCTGCACACTTCAGGGAAAATAAGAAAATGTTTCGGAAGGAGGTCAATAGTGCAAGAGAAACAAGAGCGTTAGTTAAGGGGGCGGATGGGGAAGTGGAAGCTGGCAGAAGTGAGGTGAAGAGGAGATGGAGTGAGTATTTTGTATTACTGTTTGATGACAGGACAGGAGATGGCAAATGTTTTGGACATGGAGGTATGCTAAGTAAGCAAGACATGGCAAATGATTTGGTGAAAACAATAGAGTTAGTGAAGCTGTTTCATAAGATGAATTGTGGAAAAGCTGTTGGAGTGGATGGGATTGCAGTTCAATTTTGTAAGAAACGGTGTAATTTTATCATTGATTGGTTAAGAAGGATTTTTGGTGGATGCATGGAATCATGGTTGGACAAAAGTAAATATTTGAATTATAAAAGTTAAAGTTCATTGAGCATACCTTTACATGGTGTGGGAGAATGGTGATTCAGAGAGTGGTGGCATGCACTAATCATAAGACTGGGTAGGAACAATGTGGTTTGAGGAGTGATAGAGGATGTATGAACCAGGTTGGAAGTGGAGGAAACAAGAAAAAAGGGGAAGGATGTAGTGAAAGAAGCTTTGAGCGTTCTGAGCTTGAACATGCAGGAGGGCACGAGGCATGCATGAAATATGACTTTGAGTGATATGGTATATAGAGGGTGACTTGCTTTCTGTGGACTGAACCAGGGCATATGAAGCAGTTAGGGGAAATCATGGTCCCATGAAGTAAGATCCTCAGTGATGCTTTACTTTTTTCTATGTGATGATAGTGATACAGCCTCATTAAAGGTGACTTCATCCTCCTTCCACTTCTATCCGCTTGCAAGGGGAAAATCCATAACTATTATTTTTATTTATGTGTGTATATGTAATTTTCATATAATTATATTTTTTCAGCATCAAATTCTAAAAAGAAACGAGACCAGCCTCTTGGTTCCAACCAGGATGTAGAAGAGCTGAGCAAGAAATTGTCTGAGGTTCATGTTGAAGACTCTTCAGCACGTAATCGGAAAAACCCATCTGCTCAAACTGGAAATGCCGCTCAGCGAAGTGCACCAAATGTGGATGTGGCATTTAGGGTAGCTGTTAGTGCTGCTGAGTGTTTACAAGCTTATGCAGCTACTGGGGACATTTCCTTGCTTTTAGCTACCCACCGATACCTTTTAGCAGTACAGAACAATCAGGGTGACACGTAAGTTTCACCACTATTTTATAGTTAGGTATTAATCTCAAGACCAAAACTTTTTTAGTGATGTTGAAAGCTCGTGATGACTCCTTTATTTGTTTTTTCTGATATGTAGTCTAAATTATGTTGATGACTGTCATTCTGTACTCCCTTCATTCTCCTTACTGATAATACAGTAATTTCTTTTCTTTTCAAAATCTAGTTTTTTGAAGGTTTCAAAATTTCTATGTGCAAGAACTACCTCTTATTTACCAGTAATGTCATTTTCCACAGTCCGAAAAACACTCCTCTCATAAGGCACAAGAAAGGCTTAAAAATTAATTGCATTCCTTTTGTTTTGAAGGAACATATATTAGAACTTGTACCCATTCCTCTCCATACATTTTGCTTTTGTTATAATTTAAACAAAAGTTTCCTTCATCTTTTAACATGCATTAGTAAAGCCCACCCCACAGAAGATTGGCAGTTTGAATCCTAACATCAATAATTTTATGCTTTGAATCTCACTTGTGCTCCCATTTCTTAAAGTGTATGGAGTCTCTCTGTCTTCTTTCAAACCATTGGTATAACTTTTGCAAAGCAGAATCCAGCATTAGTATCCTAGCTTGTGCTGCTAATGTCTGGTCATCCTCTCTGAGAGACACAGGGAAATCTTAACACCATAGCCTGTGATATCTTAAAAGTGCTTGATAGGGTGTAGCATTGGACCTTGATTTCCAGATTCCTCTCTCTTGGCTTTCTTCAGTGAATTTTCTTATTTTCACCTGATTTTCCTGGTCACACCATATTAATGATTATTAATTCAGCGTCATAATCTTTCCCAGCAACAGTAGTGTTCCTTTGGGTATTTTCCCTTCCTTTCCTCCTCATCCTTTTAACCCTTTATTATCTACAGCCGTATATGTATGTTTGGAGGTCCATCAACATGTACATCTGAATCTTCATCACAACTCTTGTATATGGTATCATAAGTGTTTTTATCATCATCAGAGCTATATTCTCTCATTGTAAACTCCAATTCCTTATTTTTCAAGCTTACCTCTTCTCTCTGCAATTTCTTTGATATTGTGAGACATTTTGACAACACGCCCCACCTGGGTCAAGAGCAAATTATCCCCAAGTGATGGCAGCACATATTGAGACGATAGTAAGTCATAGCCTAATGTACTAAATTATAAAAAGGGGGGATGGGGAATTTTGTGCCTGCATAGATGATACCATGGGGATCAAAAAGAGTCTTTTTGTTATAGCTGACAAAATCTGAATGGGTTCATGTGCATACTTATATGATGGAGTTAATACAAATGTACATATTTGGTTGCTGTTTCCTGTGTTAGCAAGGTAGTGCCAGGAACAGACAAAGAAAGGCCTCGTTCACTTACATCCATTCTTAAGCTGTCAGGTGTAATGCACTGAAACTACAATACCTTGTCCACAAGCAAGGCCCCTCAGACCTTTCTATGGTTTACTGCGGCCATGTCACATACCCTGGTTCAGTCCACTGACAGCTCCTCGACATATCCCTGGGCTAAGAGAGAAAGATGACTAAATGGGGCAGGGTTGAGGGGCTGA
Organism: Panulirus argus; assembly: GCA_038088735.1. Classification (NCBI taxonomy): domain Eukaryota; kingdom Metazoa; phylum Arthropoda; class Malacostraca; order Decapoda; family Palinuridae; genus Panulirus; species Panulirus argus. The sequence goes on along the minus strand of JAYMFT010306341.1, from coordinate 10,546 downwards.
AAACCTTCCCCTTGTATCTCAGTTTCTAAAAGATGGAACAGAAAAAGAGGGAAAGCAGGCAGTGCTCATCCTCTTTGAAGACTTAGGCTGGGTTGTCTAGTGAATCATAACCTCAAAGCTTAAGCTATATTAAATGTACCAGGATATTTGTTCTTTTTCCCTCTTCTGTAGGTATTACCCCTGGTTCTGCCCCCAAGATGATTATCAGGCCACTTCTTCACATGATATTTAGGTGGCAGTTAACAAATCAAGGGTGCGCTTTTGTAATATTTGTTTCTTTCTATACACCACTAATCTTTAGAAATCTTTATTTTTTCCAAACTACTGTAACTTGCTTTTTATTCAAAGGCAACTTTTCCACCTTTCAGTTGCAGGAACAAGATGAATTCCTTTGAAGTGAATAGTTCTTTGACTGAATTGTACTCTATCAATCTATCTGTCTTTATCTCTGACACCTGTTTCCTTTTGGAGCTCCCTCAAGGGAGTAGCCACGGCTATAGTCTCCATAACTAGCGAACTCCAGTGCCGCTTCTTAGCTTCTGTTGCCTTACCCTTAACAGGCCACTGGTAGAAGGCAAGATTAGCATATTGTTTACCGAGTCTCTTTTCTAATGTTCATACGGACCACTTCTCACTTTTGCTCCTACCTAATGTTCCTACTACTAATACCTAATGTTTCTAATTAATGCTCATACTTAAATGTTCCTACCCACTACTTCAGTCTATTGCTTCTGCCATTTTGCTAAAAGGCAGGGCTAGCACATAGCAGTCACTACAGGAAAATCTAGTATTATGAAGAGTGAGCTGTGTGAGTCAAGGGTTGTCATGTGTTATGTGTGACAGGAAGAGATTGTATGTTTGTGGACAGAATGCCAGCAGTCCATGTGTTAGTGAGGCAGAAAGAAAAGACAGCTACTTGGGTCAGAGGAGTGGAACTTGACAACCACTGAAGTGCTGGCTCAATATGCAGCCGTCAGTAACCCTCATGATACTTAGAGGGATAGTATTGGTAATATACCTCCCTGGTCATTGGCTGCCTGCCAGCTGCTAACTACATGTTGATTGTATTCAATTCCTGCAAATGAAAAGGATAAAACTTTGCTAAAGGTAACTTCACTCGGGGTGTGACCTCAAGCAGGTTGAGTCCAGCAACACCAATGCCTTGATGAAAGGATCATGATGTTACACCATGACACCTTTTACAGGGGCCTTTATAGCCTAAGACTGCACTACACTTAGTAGTAAGGAGAGATGGAACCCTTTTGAAGCAGGTAATTCTTTGATAAGACTGTTTTCAGTTTAGTCAATTGATGATGATACAACTTAGCCAAAGGTGTCTCATCACTTGTAGCGTGTGTGTAACCTCAGGGAGGCAGAGTCATGAGACATATCTTTTTTTTTTTTTTTTTTTTTTTTTTTTTTTTTTTTTTTTTTCCCCTGGACACTTTTATCAATGGCCCTAGCATCCCAAGGCTGCAGAAGCCTAGGCTGCATTATGGGCATGAAGGGTCATGAGATATGTTGAATCGGTATTTTTAGTTTTGTAGGGATGTGCGGTGTCTAGGGCATTGACAAAAAGGTGTACCTCGCGTTTGCCCAGGGAGTGTGGTTTCAGGTAGTCGTATCAGGTGGAGTGGCATTTAAGACTGAGTTGGAAGGGTGGTTGTTGGTTGCTTTTCAGATATTTTGGTGTGAGTATGTTTTCTCAACATTGGGTTTGTTAGGGGTGATGGGATTTGAATATAGGTAAGTGAAGTGTAATGAAGGGATAGGCTTTTTATTTCTCTTTGGGGATTGGAGATTAGTTAGAGTGGTTTGGATGAGAGGTATTGATAAGAATTGAGTGCCAAGCTCGATGAAGTGGAATCGTGTTGGAAGGACCTTTTAAGTCATTTTGTTGAATGTTTGTTGTTGCTAGGCAGAATAGTGTCTGCTTGCTGTTCTCTGGTATATAAACTGGTCATATGTGACTACACTCATAATGGTCTTAACTGAGAAACTTCTTTTCCAATAGAATAATATTATTCTTTCAGTTTGGAATTTAATGTATTTGAATTACAATAATCTCTCGATTTAATGAACACTGATATAACAGATTTTGGATTTAATGGACTGGGCAAATATTAGTACATTAATTAATTAATTAATTATTGAAAAAGAAAAAATTGAAAAATCTCAAATGTTGCACTTGTTTTTAGTAGCATGGGGTATACTCACTTTGTTTTGGTCTTAGTCTGCCTCAAGCTATCGTATGGTCAGGTTGTATACAGAAAATTGTGACTATTTATTAAATAACTTTGCAATCTTTACAATTTAAAATTGTATTAAGTGATAGAAGAGTTAAAAGAAAGCACATGAGCTGTATATTGTATCAGAAAATGGTTACATTCTGAAGTTTAATGGACTCTTGGCATTAATTGACATCCCCTCCCCCCTATTAGGCCATTAAATTGAGGGGTTACTGCATTGTTAATTTTCTGTGAGGTAAAGGATTTTATTTAACTCTCATCCTTATTATAAGACAGATTTCTTTCCTCAGTGCTCTCCACACTGCCGTCAGCAACAAGAACATGGAAGCCTTTAACAAGATTCTGAAAGCTAGTGAGAAGATTAAACCTCGTGACCTGCTGAATGCTCAAAATTTTGCACGTGAGGTGAGTAAAAGAAACACTCTTACACACACACAGGATGTTGTAGATACAGACAACACACAAAAGTTTACATGTTGTACAATAATAGTGTTCAAGAGATGGAGCTCCATGAATATAACTTACTTCCTGTACAGGATATATAGGTGATTATGCTTGCTGACCATAAATCAGCATGGGCCTGACTGGGGTTGGGCCCAAATGGGTTCGAATCCAGGGCACAACAGTTGGCCTACACCCAACCTAGAAGTTTGTCCTCCCCTTCCCTTAGGACTAGTCCTTTGTGGCTGTGTAACCATGAATCATGTTACCACTTTTAGATTTACCTTTTTATACTAAATGGCACTGAATAACCTTTAGGTTCTTGCTGTTTAAAATTTACACACATCAAATTAAATCATCTCTGATTTGTGTAAATACTCTGTTGATGAATGTTTGAAGATATGAAGTGGCTGTAGTTTTTTTTAAAAAATCTGCATGTTCCATCCTGCTCTTATGCTAGAGATATGTCATATAAAGTTAATGATCAATTCCAGACTGCTTTACACCAAGCTGTCCGTGGTAATGAGGTAACAATGGTGAGGAGGTTGGTAGCGGTTTTGGGATGTGATGTAAGCATTGCTGATGCTCAGGGAAATACACCCATCCATTGTGCTGCACAGCTGCCTGATCATCGTTGCCTTGAAGCTCTTTTAACAAGGCCAGTTAATGGTACACGCTCTGCACTGACTCAAGCTATCAATGCCTTCAATTATCATGGTAAGTTATTGTATGCCAGTCATTATGGCAGGGGAGCTGTGGGATATAGATTAAGTTGTTACTTGAACATGTACACAATCATTAAAGTAGTTTTAGGTTTTGCATACGTTTTATGACATTGTTTTGGTGTGGAAGCATTTATAGTTTCTCTTGCTTTTAGCAGAAGCTCTCCTTGTATAGACTTTAAATTTAGGAACCAAGTTAGTAAAATACCATGACTACTAGGAGGTCAGGAGTATTGTTAACATCATTATGTCCATCTTCCTGGGCAACATCATTTCAACAACACCCCCCCCCCCCTCACTCTCTGTCTCTATTCTTACCATTGGATGTCAAAAAATTTGCACACATTTATGAAAATTAAGAACTAGACTATAGATAGTAGTTGGTAAGCAGCCACCAACCAGGGAGGTATATTACTAGTACTACCTGCCTCGGTATCAGGAGGATTAGTGATAGCTGCTTGCTGCTTAGTGAGCCAGCACTTCAGTGGTTGTCAAGTTGCACTCCTCTGGCCCAGGTAGCTGTCTTTTTTCTCCCTCAGCACCAGGTGAACTGTTAGCATTTGGTCCTCAAACATTCAGTCTCTCCTTAAACATTTCATTTCCAATACATCCACCCTCCTTTATACAACTCTGTCCATAGCCCATGCCTCGCAACCATATAATATTGTTGGAACTACTGTTCCTTCAAACATACCCATTTTTGCTCTCCAAGATAATGTTCTCTCCTTCCGTACATTTTTCATCACTCCCAGAACCGTCGCCCCCTCCCCCACCCTATGACTCACTTCTGGTTCCATGGTTCCATTTGCTGCCAAGTCCACTTCCAGATATCTATAACACTTCACTTAATTTAAAAGTATTCTTCCAATGTGCACATATAAAATAGCTATTTCAGTTGAAATGATATTTCCATGCCATTAATTTTAAGAGTGAAAAAGCAAGAAAATTTGCATTTAAACATCTTTATGGGCCACAGGAGAAACTCCACTACATCTTGCTGTTATTTCTGGGAACCTGGAGTGTGTGCGACTCCTACTAAGTGCTGGGGCTCAGGTACATTACTGTGAACGAAAGAGAGGAGCCAATCCCCTTCATCTGGCAGCAATGTTTGGACGCCATGAAATTGCATGCTTTTTGTTGAACAATGTGAGTATTTTATGTTTATTGCTTATATATTGGCCCATATATATCCTGATCCAGGTGCATACAAGGTGCATAGTGCTTTATAATGGTTTAGACTGAAAGAAGTAAGGTATACTAGCATCTTAATTTTTAGTTTGGTAAATAGATAGGTAGACGAATTGTGGTATGGTATGCCACAGTTGTTTAGGAATTCATGTCAAATAAGTACAAGTAAAACATCAACTATCTGCAATACTTGGGTTCAAGACATTGCCATATTTATTTTTATTTACCCAGATTTCTAAATATATTCAAAATGATACAATCCCAAAAGTTAACTTTTTGTACATCAAGTAAGTTTGGGATAGGCTGTTACACCAGTTTGATAGTACATTTAACACATTCTTCTTCTTCTTCTTCTTTTTTCTTCTTCTTCTTCTTTCTTCTTCTTCTTTCTTCTTCTTCTTCTTTCTTCTTCTTCTTCTTTCTTCTTTCTTCTTCTTCTTCTTCTTCTTCTTTCCTCTTCTTCTTCTTCTTTCTTCTTCTTCTTCTTTCTTCTTCTTCTTCTTTCTTCTTCTTCTTCTTCTTTCTTCTTCTTCTTCTTCTTCTTTCTTCTTCTTCTTTCTTCTTCTTCTTCTTTCTTCTTCTTCTTTTTTCTTCTTCTTCTTCGTCTTCTTCTTCTTCTTTCTTCTTCTTCTTTCTTCTTCTTCTTCTTTCTTCTTCTTCTTTCTTCTTCTTCTTCTCCTTTCTTCTTCTTTTTTCTTCTTCTTCTTCTTTTTTCTTCTTCTTCTTTCTTCTTCTTCTTCTTCTTCTTCTTCTTTCTTCTTCTTTCTTCTTTCTTCTTCTTTCTTCTTCTTTCTTTCTTTTTTCTTCTTTCTTCTTCCTTCTTCCTCCTTCCTTCCTCCTCCTCCTCTATGCATAGTGTTACAGTACTTATAAACAAAATAAGAATAATAGATGTAATGTGTAAGATTACAAATTTTTTCATGGCATAATTACTTAGGTATTTGAAGTTTCTGGAATTTTGATAGGTATACTTCCTATATGTGTTGTGTTAGATGAATGGAATTATCATTATTGTAAAAAGGCCTGCATTAGGTGCTTGTATTTGAGAAAGGAATATTGCAATGAGTTAAAGGAGTTATGCTATGAATGAGGTGTTAGGCAGAGGCATTCTAGTTTGTTGGGAAATGTCAGTTTAGAAAAGATGAAATGAAATGTTTGCATGAGCCATCATACATAGAGTGAGAAATAGTGTACTGTATGTAAAAGAAGCAGGGTTTGTAGAGTATACTATGAAGTGGGTCAGGATGCTTTTTTATCATAATTTAGCTTTTATGAGTTTTGTGGTTTTGGTTAAAACTGTATTTGGTTTCAGACAAGGGTGACCATTGAAGCTGGTATGTTTGATGGAAATACAGCACTGCACTTGGCAGCTCAAGTCCGGGATCAGGAAATGTGCAGAATCCTTCTAAGAGCAAGTGTGAGTTTAACAATATTGACATTTGATAACTTATGATGAATGATTATTTAGTTAGAGTTCTGTGTTATGCAAAATTCTTTCCTTGAGGTATAAAGCAAGGCTTTTGTATTTTACTTGAAACTTTAATCCTAGTCCTAAAGGTGTGAACAGTGACAGGGGTCAAGAAGATATAAAATAATACAATAAAACATAAAGGAGAGGAATATCTTGGAAGTGATAAATAGTATAGTGAGACAGCTGAATAGAGCAAGGGATATTTCAGATAAAGATGTTAAGGAGTGATTAGGGTTCAGATATGTGGAGATGGTGAAAATGGAAATGTTGATGTTGGTTTTACTAAATAAGCCAATCAAAGCATGTAAAGTGAAATGTAAGAAGTGTAAAATAATGCCTGGTAAAAAAGATATAGTGTATAATGTGTTAATGTATACAAATTCACACCAGAAAAAAACATTGTATACAATATTATTGCTCCTTTGGGTATTTTCTTTTGTAATTTATCCATCTTTTATTTTATATATTACACTTGATCGCTGTTTCCCGTGTTAGTGAGGCAGCGCCAGGAAACAGATGAAGAAAGATCCATCCACTCACATACACCCATTTATACATACATGCACTTATATGTACAATACATACATATACATACCAGCATATACATATATACATACATGTACATACACATGCATATACACATATACATATTCATACTTGCTCGCCTCCATCCATTCCTGACACCACCCAGCCCCAAAGGAAATAGCATCACCACCCCCTGCGTCAGCAAGGTAGTGCCAGGAAACAGACTAAAAAGGCCACATTCGCTCACTCTCATTCTCTAGCTGTCATGCATAATGCACCAAAACTACAGCTCCCTATCAACATCCAGGCCCAACAGACCTTTCCATGGTTTACCCCAGATGTTTCACATGCCCTGGTTCAGTCCATTGACTGCATGTCGACCCCTGACTTCACTCCCGGTACGTTTCCAAACCATTCTTCCCCTTTACCCTTGAGCTTCACTTCACTCAGAGCCAGAACAACCAGGTTTCTTTCCTCAAACATACTACCTATCTCTCCTTTCTTCCCATCTTGGTTACATCCACACACATTTAGACACCCTAATCTGAGCCTTCAAGGAGGATGAGCACTACCCACTTGACTCCTTCTTCTGTTTCCCCTTTTAGAAATCGAAATATAAGAAGGGGAGGGTTTCCAGCCCCCCGCTCCCACCCCCTTTAGTCGCCTTCTATGACACGCAGTGAAATAAGTGGGAAGTATTCTTTCTCCCCTATCCCCAGAGATAAAACAAATCTATTCTAATAAAAAATGAGTCACCACTGAAAGGGAGCCATAGTGCCTTACACTAAGGTCAAGGAAGACACCAACAAAAAAAGGTTAAGAACCATTGTCATAAAGCTAAATCCGTCAACCTGAGAATAAGATTCTGTGCTGTGAGTGTCACACTGCAATGCCATAGGGCTCTCCCTAGCAACACCTTCTTGTAGGTCTCATCATGCCAAATGCACATGATCATACTATTCCATATTTACAACTCAGTTCATGCACAAATTCATTTTATTTCTAAGTGATTGTGTTTATTTTCCCTAGCTCTATATCTCTATAAGAGGTATCTTCATACTTTAATATAGGTTTTTAAATGTTTTTCTAATATTTTTGCAGAAGTCAGTCACTAAAAGTAAATATTTATTTCAAAGCTTCTACATTTCCAGCCATTCTTTTCTCTATCAGTTGCCATCCACTTACATGTGAAATAGTTCTCTTAAAAGTGTGTTTAGAACCTTTGCTAGGTTAAGCATTAACTAGGTCATCACTTGTTCACCTAGTGACAAGGCTAACAGCCACTGATGGTCAAGGAACACCATGGAGACTCATGAGTGTAGTGAACTACATTTTAAAATTTCTTACATTACCAACATACTTTTTAGTGTTTAATCTTTTGTTTTGTTTTCTCTCTCCCACCTAAACACATCTCACCATCCATAGCTATTTATAATGACTCATGCAAATCAAAGTGGTCCTGTTAATTTGGACCCAAGAAACATAAATCCAAAGGTGAGCTAAACATGACCTTTCTAAGGTTTAGGGAATGTTGACCAGTGGATCAATGAGGGTTAAATTTCAAACTGATTAAACCTATTCATATTTGGTTGCATAAAAATGAGAAAAATAAAGACTTTGGTTCCATTTTTGACCAGTTTTACTCAGATCTGACCTAATTTTATGGTTACAAAAGGTAATCAGATCAATAATTCAAAGCAGAGAGCCTAAGAAGGACTGCTGGATTGGTGGGTATTAAAATCAATGTTTTGATAGAAAAATTATCAAGGCACATAATTAGATGTTCTATTTATTTATTTATTTATTTATTTATTTATTATTCTTGTCTTATTACATTACAAAATAAATGTGATATAATTAAATGCACTACAGCTAAAATCACCTATACAGGCACTGACTTAGGTAACATTGCAACATGGCAGCAAAGGTATTTATATTTAAGGCACAAAGACTTTATATAGACTTTATTCAACTTGGGGTGAATTTCTCCAAACATGTATTGCACCAACTTTGGAGAGTGCATAAGTTCTCTTGTAAGTTAAGTCATATACTCTTTACTTCTCTCATGACCTTAGCATTATCCACAAACATAATCAGGGTATAAGTCCAGTCCTACTGGCGAGTCATTTATAAAAACCAAGAAGATCAATGACCGCGTGACAAAGCTCTGCAGCACACCACTGGTGACCCTAACCCATTTCGAGAAGGCTCCTCTGACATACGGCATTTGTCCCCTTCCACAAAAATAATTTTCTATCCATTGCAGGAGTCTTCCCCTTACTCCTAGGTGAAGATCCAGCTTCTTTACAAGCCTCCTATGTGGAAACAATGTTAAATGCTTACTGACCATCCAGATACACATAATCCACGTACCCTTCTCATTTGTCTAAAGCAAGGCTCATAACCTCATTGAAGTCTAAGAGTTTTTTTTAATATGCATGACCTTTCTCTAAATCTATGTTGCCTGTTCCTTAGGTAGTTCTCCTTTACCAAGAGTCATTCATGTGTTTTATGATTATCCTTTCTAGTATTTTACAGAATATATTCATCAGACTCATATGTATCTCAGTACAACTTCCTGACCTCCCATCTTAAAGGAAAGTATATCATTTGCTTACTCTGTTCCCTTGACACTATCTTCCATTAGCAACATATAGAACAACACTTCAAGTGATCTGTCAAGTATATCTGTACACTTCTTCAGCACGTACAGAGTAGTTTTTTTCAGGACCATGTGCCTTATATGGATTAAGACCCTTTAGCAGTCTGATGATGTTAAGTTTCAGTACTTTCCAGGACCTCCTTCCCATTCCATCTCACTGATATTCGGGCAGTCCTTACTTCCACCACTGTGATAACACTTCTGAACTTGTCACTTGGCTGATTATCTATCTATCTATATATCTGATGCCTGTTCCCCCTAAGATCTCCTCAAAGGGGTGACCATTACGAAAGAGTTTCCATAACTAGTTAACTCCAGTGCCACTTCTTGGCCTCTAGTACCGCACCCTCAATAGGCCACTTGCAGGGGGCAACTCTGGCGCAGTGTTTCCAGAGGCTCCTACCTAATGTTCCTACCAACTACTTCTACTAATGTGTCTACCTAATGTTCCAAGCCACAACTTCTACCTGATGTGTCTACCTAATGTTCAAAGCCACAAATTCTACCAAATGTGTCTACCTAATGTTCCTGCCTAATGTTCGAACCTTCTACCTCTTAGTAATGCTTCCACCTTATGTTCCTACCTACTACTTCTACCTAATGTTTCTACCTAATGCTCCTGCATACTGTTCCTACCTACTATTTCTATCTATTGCTCTTACCATTTCACTAAAAGGCAGGGCTAGCACACAGCACTCACCTCAAGAAAATCTACTGTAACGTAGAATGAGTTGTGTGAGTTATGTGTTGTCAAGTGTTCAGTGCGACAAGGAGAGATTATGTTTGTGGACAGAATGCCAGCAATCTGCAAGTGAGTGAGGCAGAAAGAAAAGACAGCTATCTGGGTCAGAGGAGTGCAACTTGACAACCAACAAAGTGCTGGCTCACTACTTGCTGTTATTAGCCCTTCCAATACCCAGGCGGGTAGTACCAATAAAATACCTCCCTGGTCGGTGGCTGCCAACCAGCTACTGCCTACCACATGGCTCTTTGCTTGTCTTTATTTTTTTTCTTTTTTCATGGTGAAGGCTCCAGTCATGGATAAAAGTCCACATCAAGGAGGGGCCCTAATTGAAATACAGAGAGAATTGAGAAAGGGGGATAAAAAGACAGGAAAGTATTTACACATTTTTGAGAAAGTGAAAAACCTGTCTCTTGAAATGAGCCAGGTCATAGTTATTGGGAAAGACATGAGAAGGTATAGAGTTCCGAAGCTTCGACGTGTAGGGAAAGAAGCAGTTATCAAAACGGCACACCCTTGAGTTGCCAATGGCCACACAATAATCAT
>JAYMFT010306330.1:0-10177 GCA_038088735.1 Panulirus argus | reverse complement strand
GTCGTACACCGTCGTGCTCAAGGGTCGTACACCGTCGTGCTCAAGGGTCGTACACCGTCGTGCTCAAGGGTCGTACCCCTGTCGTGCTCAAGGGTCGTCCCCTGTCGTGCTCAAAAAGGAGTTGAATGCAGTCTTTATATCCACTTCCAGCACGACCTCTCTCTCTTATCTTCACTCTCTCTCTCTTTGAGAATTAACACCACGACAAGCAAAGCGGTCGAGGAATCCCATTTTTTTTTTTTTCCCCCCAGCCGCCCACCGTGTGTGCCCAGAGCACAGCAGAGCGAGAATTCCCAGGAACGCGAGCACGGATTTGAGCGCATGAACAACAACGACGGTGGTGGTAGATGCACATGCTGCCTGAGCGCCTGGTTCCTGAGCAGCGAGTTGTGGATGCACACGTTGAATGCTTGCTTGCTTGCCGTCGCCGCCGCCGCCCCCGCCCCCCCTGAGCACCTGTTATTAGTGGCGGACGGCAGAGGCGCTGTGGCTGTTCGCCTGACAGATGAAATATTTGCCCTCATGCATCCAGCCGTCGCGTGGTGGTGGTGGAGGAGGGGGAGGAGGAGGAGGACCACGACCCCCTCTCCCCATCCTCCCCTTCCCCCACCCAACTCGCCCTGTGTCTTCTCTTCTGCCACTAATCATTCCTCACGCCTAGCTCTGGTTGGGGGGGAGGGGAGGGGAGGGAAGGGGCAACAGCGTTCCACAGCGCGGATGTTATTCGCCCCCCCACCTGTGAACACGCCGACCTGACCAGCTGCGAGGGGAAGTGCATAAGAGAGAGAGAGATAGAGAGAGAGAGAGAGAGAGAGAGAGAGAGAGAGAATATATATTTGGATACACCAGTACATTAATGTACTTGGATCCGTTTCTCCCACGAGGACTTGAGTTGAACACATTTCCAATCCACGGTATACATACGCGGATGCGTATACATCACCCATCACGATGTGCATACATAAGACATTGCAAGTTCATCGTGAGGTATATTCATGAACGGTATTCTCAAACGTACATGTATACTTTAGAGACATTGTAAATATTTTGTAAATGTCTGAGTGTAAATGTGAAAATATACGTAAATCCATACACACATGCACACACTCAGGCACTAGCAGGTGTATTAGATACTTGGCTAAAGGATACACACACCGCTGCTGCATAGTCCTTGAACATGAGGAGTGTGTGTGTGTGTGTGTGTATGTATACATAACCTTGAAGGCACATGAGGAGTCTGCGTATACATAAACTTGAAGGCATACTTTTGTGAATGCTCTGTATACCATCGTAGACATAGATATTAACACATCCGAGACACTGCGACACGCCAAGAGGACGGTATTCCGAGACAAAGAAAGGACACGACTCGCCCGTTGGAGTCCATCATACTCTAGCGGGAGCGAGACTTGGTCGCAAGTGCGTGTATATGATGCCGAGTCCAACGTCACACCAGCAACCTTACGAGCTCCGGCGGTCTAAAGGAGTCCCTAATTTCTCTCATTGTGCCGCTCCGGGACGGAGGGATGTACCCCCAGCGCCTCAAACAATGTGTTTTCTCGTATCTGTAAGATACGGAATGTCATGAGAGGGGGGGGGGGGCACCCTCTCCTCTGTCGCCCTGACGACGCCTTCAGGGTCTTAATGTCTGTCTTGCGTTTTCGCTTCTTTTATTTCTTCCTCCTGCGACGGGGTTTATGCGTTGTCGTGCGCGGGGGATTAACCCAGCGTTCGAGCGGGTCCGTATTGAGATCGCGTCAAGGGGATTATTGGTCCCTTGCGGTACTCCAAGTCCAAGGAAGAAGAAGGAAGTCGAGGAGGCTGCTCGCCCCTCTCTCACCACGTCGGTGCCGTGCCCTTTATTATCATTATTATGTTATTATTTGTATTACTTTATTATTATTATTATTATTATCATTATTATTATTATTATTATTATTATTATTATAACTGTAGTGTAGCTGATTTTCACTCGCAAGTCTCGTCTGGGTAGCGTGCAAGACCGGGAGTGCGCTCAGCTCCCTGATGACTGACGCCTTGTCTGGGATGTTGCTTGCCTTGATGTTGAATGGAGGCGATGAAGCGATAATGTTGGCAGGTGGTGGTGGTGTCGTGGTGGTAGTGGTGGCGGCGATTTCCCACACCTGCTGCTGGTGGTGTTGGTGGGCCACACTTGCTGGTGTGGTCGGTGGAGACGGTGGGGTGAGCGGGATGGTGAGGTGAGCCCTTTCTTCTGTATAACTTATCCCCCCTCTTAAGTAAAGACATGGTGAGTGTGTGGCGGTGAGCGCTCTCGCAAGAGCTGATCGGTGAGTGTGTGTTTTTGCCACCCCCACCCCCTCCCACCCCCCCACCCCCCCAACCCCCAGCCCCTCACCCCGAACTCGGCCCCGGAGATCTTGGCGTAATGGTTTTCTCGCGCTTGTGGAAGATACGGCTGCGTCAGCGCGTGTTTGCAAGAGCCGGGCCGGAGTGACGTTTCTCATCTGATTTTATTTCGAGTGGACGACATGTTCTTAATGGGATCTGCCCTCACGCCCAGTGTATATAAAGCCTCAGTATGTACATACGCATGTAGATGCGTATGAAGTTTTTTTGTATATACGTACACATGAAGGTGCGTATTAAGCTTTTGTATGTACGTAAGACATGTTGGTACTTTATACACGACGGCGTTCATGGCCGCTTAAAACTGGAGGAGGAGGAGGAGGAAAGAAAACCAGAGTTCATAAGAGATATGCTCGAGGAACAGAGTCGTTTAGAGAGATAAGGTTGATGATTTGCAGTCTCGTATCGCGTGAGCTTGTGAGGGGATCACAGCGTTGCTTTTCCTCCCCCTCGTCGTCTCACGGTTCTCGAGATCTCTCGTCACAGCACGTAGCTCAACTGACGTGATCATCGTCGTGCGCTGCGACACCCTCCCTCCCCTCCCCCCCCCTCACGTCACGTCACGTCACGTCACGTCACGTTACATGCCGGACTGACCGACGTCTCTTGAGCAGCAGCTGGCTCCGGCCTCAGCTGCGATGCTCGTAGTTTGCTGGCCGCCTCGCCGCCCGCATTCTACCCCTCTCAGGACACAACAACCCCTCTGGAAGCAGAGGAGGTCGATCTTCAAGGAAGTCTAAAAAATGAGGATGGCCTTAATTCCCTCCCTCTCTCCCTTCCTCCCTCCGTCCCTCCTGGCTCGGGCACGCACCGTCGACCACTGCCGCGCAACACTGCGTCTAATTTGTATCTGTATAGCGAAGCCATCCGGCTGATGCCCACCTGTTGTACCCTCGAAGGTAGGAAAAAAACAAAAAGAAAAAGCTCTCTAACGCCATCCAGTCCTGCCCACGAATGTACGGCTCGGTACCCACAATACGAGCGTTACATCCAAGTGCATGTGTGTGTGTGTGTTGATTCGTCAGACTGGTGAAAGGTGCATTAAAACATGCGTCTGCCTGGAGCAAGCATTGTATATATACAGATGAGGCTAGTTACTGCATCGTATGTGGGAAAATTAAGGCACTGAGTGCGTGAAGCCGTTCAAGCGAGTAGCGAGCAATCAGCCCACACTCCCTCTTCCCTCGTTTTTTCTTTACCGTCCCAAGAAGTGCTTTGTCGGGGGAAGGACGCGAGAGGAGACGTCGTTCAAAGCGACGACCGGTCGAGGGCTTTTGGGAATAGCTAAATAGCAGTTTCCGTCTGAGCGATTGTAACGAGGTGACGACTCTGGGTCACAAGTACCACCACAACATTGGCTTTGAATGAGTTTCTTTGCGGTAATTGTTCTGCGATTGAGTGTGTGTGTGTGTCTGTGTGTGGTGGTAGACTCTTCAGGTCTTTGCCAAACTCCTGCCTTTGTCTTTATGACGGGTCCACTCGTGTGCAGGGTCCGCCAAAGCCCAGTGTTGGATCCGGTAACAGCTCCTCGATTGAGTGATTCGCCGTTTCGACCCTATTGGGTTGAGTTCTTGAAGCTCACGGTCAAGAAACAGTGCCAAAGTGGAGCTCCAGAATCGCGCGAGTATTTGCCCATTTTGTAGTTACCTATTGGATTTGTATAGGGAGGGAGTTTTCCACTCGTAGGAACCCCATCTCTTGAAGAGACGTATGTGTGTGTGTGTTTATTAGTTGAGACTGAGTGGGTATATGGGCCAGCGAGAGTGGTGTTCCTTTGTCTTGAACTGCTTGTTAGCATCTTACACGATATATTCCACAAACATCTTTCAAGGTTTAACTACGGGAAAACAAGTTATACACCGAACTGATTAACCACACTTACCTCTACACTGCTCCCTCCATATGTATAGATAGTATCTTCGACAATCATCAAGTGATAAAGGACTCTGATGACCATATATAAACGTTTCTGAATCTCTCTTGCGTTTCTCGCTGATAAGGATTCGGTCACTGATAATGCAAACCTCATTCAAGATCATCCGCAAGTGGTCATGGTATGTCAGGCAGCCAGAATTGCGTAAGAAACTCAGGTGACGCTCTCATGAGGCGCTCCCTGGCCGGCCGTGTTCTGAGAGCTGGAAGATGTGGTGGCCTCGCTAATCATGGTGATTAATGTCCTTGCTAGCTAAGATTAGTGTTATCTGCACTAGTCTGATAATTCCTTTCTAGCAAAGACTAGTGTTATCATCACTAACCGTGATGCTTAATGTGGGTACTAGCTAAAGCTAGTGGTGTCCTCACTAGGCATAGTTGACGTCCTTACTAGTAAAGGCTAGTAGCGTTCCCTCCGTTTAGTGATCATCGCTAACTACTTATAACTATCACAATGAGCGATGCCCCCCCCCCAACTAGCCAACGCAACTGGTGTCCTTCTCCAGCCAGGATAGGTGAAGGATTTTCCCTATCCTGAAGTATTTAAAGACCCACCCCAGGAGGACTGAGGTTCTGATTCCTTATAATACATGATGTTCTCTCGGACCCCAACACCAGTAGAGAAGAGACACGCGGCATTCACCAGACCCTCAGACAGAGGCACTTGGCACCGAGTTACCCTCCATTCACAGGCACTTGGCACTCATGTGGTCTTCATTCATGGGCTCTTGGCACTCCTGTGGTCAGTTATAGGCACTTGGCACTCATATGACCCTCGGTTATTGAGCACTGTGGCACTCATGTGGTGCTCGGTGCCTCCCATTCATAGCGGAGTGGACGCACTCACAAACGATTCTCATACGCGTCCCTGTGTTTAACGAGTGAGTTACCAGGTCTTCGCTAGCGTCTGATCGTGTGTACAGACACCGCCACATGCATGTCGCTCTCTCCAGGCTGTCTTAGGTCAGCAGCGACTCAGGCCAGAAACCTTCAGCGGGTAACGATAGACGGACGATAGCTGGACAGGTTGATTAATATCTTCGTGATTTAAGTGAGTTTGATTCGTAAAGTCTAAGACAGTATGGGAAATAACACAACGGAGATCGTCCGCTGCCATGGGGCGTACGGAATTTCATAGGTTGTAAGTCTGGTGATTACGTAGTTCCGTCCTCACCTCTGTGCTTGAAGTTCGAGTGATGTTATTTTCGAATCAGGCGAGTGGAAGGGAGAAACACCGGTTCGATTCCCCGACTTAATTACCGATCGTTGAGCATCGCAGCAGTCACCCAATTTTTGTCGTTTTTTTTCTCATATTTTTCAGCGATTCCTCTTTCATATGCCGTTTAATGGCTCTTGCCCAAAAAAGAGAGAGAGAGAGAAAAAAAAAAAGGAGATTAATTCCTATCTTGCCCAGCGTTCGCCACGGCGCGCAGCTGTAAGTAAAGTGCGCTGCGTTTTTCGTGCGCTACAATTACTTTAGCCAGTCGGTAATTTCAACCCCTGGCTGGGGCTCGGCGATGGCAATACCTAAATTGGAGCGTTGCATTTATACCTTCAGGGGCTGGTGGGGCTTTTGGCCGCCGCCGAGTCTTGGCCTGCCACTCTGTCTGTCTGTCTGTCTGTCTGTCCGTTTGTCTGTCTGTCTGTCTGTCTGTCTGCCCATCTATCTATCTGTTTGTCTGTCTGTCTGTCTGCTTACCTGTCAGTCTGTCTGTCTCTCTGTCTGTCTGTCTGTCTGCCTACCTACCTGTCAGTCTGTCTGTCTGTCTTTCTGTCCGTCTGTCTGTCTATCTATCTGTCTTGCAAGCAGAGCCCGTCCTTCTCTCTCTCTCTCTTTCTCCCTTCCCTAATGGCCTCTTGCAACGCCAGCGTTTCTCATTCCGGCGTAATTTGGCATTTCATTTTGTTTTGTTTTCATTCCCGCCTCTTCTCCAAGTTCTCCCTCCGGTTGTATAACGCGTTAAAGCTGCAAGCCAAGCATTGCTAATTGCTGGGAATGCGAGCCATCATTGCCCTTCGGATGCCACACCGCCTCAGCGAATAACTGGTTTGCACAGCGTTCGAGGAAATGTCAAATGTGTGTGTGTGTGTGTGTGTGTGTGTGAGAGAGTGGAGGAGGAGGAGGATGGAGGAGGAGGAGGAGGAGGAGGAAGGGAGGGATGACCTGCACGTATGATCCATATTGAATCCTTCATCAAACCCCTTTTTGGTCACGCGAGGGCAGCCAGTGAACCCATTTCTGTTCCCTCAGACTCCACCTTTTCGGAATACCGATCAAGCGCGCGACATGCGAAACGAAGATCAAGCGCAGGTGTACGTTTTTAACGCCTCGCTCGCGGCGGCGCCTATGTAGGTAGGTGTCAGCGGCTAAACTCATGATGATGATGACGATGATTGGGGGGGGTGAGGGAGGGTTGTGGCGACAGGTGTCGTCGGCGTATGGCGCCCCGCCGCCGCCCCCCTCCCCCCCGCCTCCTCCCCCTCCCCCACTCCCCAACCTCTCCCCTCCTCCTCAACAGTACTAGGCAGAGTAGCCAAGCTGCCTGCTGCGACTCAACGACAGAGGCGACGCAGACGGATTGTAAGGGTCGTTTTGGCTCTGCGTCTGTTTATTTACGGGGGGAAGGAGGGAGTGGGGGTGGGGAGGGTTATTTTCTGTTGATGGCTGAGGGTTCAAGCCCTAAAGGGATGATTGGGGTTCGAACCCTGAGGGATGATGAGGGTTGAACCTTTCCCGTATCCCACTCTCTCCCTCATACCGTATAGTGATATAGACACACCTGCGTGATATAGACACCTGTGTAGTATAGACACGCCTGTGTGATGTAGACACACCTGCGTAATATAGACACACCTGTGTAGACACACCTGTGTGATGTAGACACACCTGTGATACAGACACACATCTGTGTGATATAGACGCACCTGCGTAGTATAGACACACATCTACGCGATATAGACACACACCTGCGTGATATAGACACACCTGCGTTATATAGACACACCTGCGTGATACAGACACACCGGCGTGATACAGACACACCTGCGTGTTATAGACACACCTGTGTGGTACATGCACACCTGTGTGATATAGACACACCCGCGTGATATAGACACATCTGTCTACTATAGGTTCATTAGGCCACCAGCCTCACACTGCCCGAGGTCCTCGACCCACTGTACCTGTAACCTAACCCATGTACCACTGTACCTGTAACCTGACCCATGTACCACTGTACCTGTAACCTAACCCATGTACCGTTGTACCGTGTCCGTTCATGTCGGAGATGGATGACCCACCCTCACCTCGTGCTCTTCACGGGGCCCACAATGCGGCCCTCATTTGCATATCATATTCACTGAGGAATTATTGGTTCGAGTGTGAGAATATTTTCATCAGGTTACCGCCGGCGGGAGATGCATGGGAACGCTTCCCTGGGGTCGACCCGCTTCAGGGATCGACCAGCTTCACCATCGGAACTCAGAACCTGTCGGCACTTTGGTCGATGAGCTACACACGCACACACACACACACACATATACACACTCACACCTCAGGGTGTGTAAAGGAGTGGTTTTTTTTTTTTCTTTTGAGACACCAGCTGAGCGACGCGCTGGCGGTGGCGTTACCGCAGAGTCATTTTACAGGAAGCCGTGGCGTTTAAGAAGGTTTTGAAGGGGAGGGGAGGGGGAGGGGGGGGTGGTTTAGTTGGAGGAGGGGCGGCGATGGCGGCGCCTTTCGCCTTTGCTGCCACAGCAGGTGCTTGAGGAGGAAGCCAGACACTCTCCTTTTTAGCCTCTCCAGAGGTACCCGGATTTTTATGCATGCGACGCGCTTGGACGTAGCGGTGGGGGTGGGGGGGGGGGGGGAGGGGGGGGAATGGACATCGATGACGTAGTCGGTAGTCAGTGACGTCACTTCCGACCAATCGCAAAAAGAAAAGAAACACACCGACTTTATTGAACTTTACTGCTGCACGTCGCACGCTCGTCTCCTAACGACGATATACGTCGTCTGCTGGTCAGGAGTCGGACACACGTCCATATATGTTGCAGCATTTGCGACCGGTCGCCCAGCGTTGCTTCACTACGGGGTAACGACCTGCCTCCTGTCATGGCTGCCATTACCCAGACAGTGTCACTGAGGAGAACAGGCTCTAATGAGGTCATCATTACCTCACCAGGTAACACCGCTAATGAGGGGCTCCTGCAGGCACTCTGACCCAATGGATCTTCCACGGCGGTGGACGGAACAACTGCGCCGGGTCGTCGTTATAATGACATCATTTGTGGCCATAGCTAAGCCACAGAAACCACGGCATGTCTCCCATGCACTATGGCTGCCCCGTCGTCAGAATGACTGACCGATGAGCGGCTCCTGTCGCTGTAGTGCAGGGAAGAGGCTGAGGCGTCGGGACAGGCCATCAGCGCGATGTGGCAGATGGCCCGTTGACCGGGCCTGCTTCCATGGCCTGGATGACGCACTTCCAGACTCAAACGGGATTAACTTCCTGTTCCAGAGACAAAACCCGGAAGTCCAGGCAGTTTCTGATAACAGTGGCCACTGAAATGAAGGAAAGCTTCCCGCTGAACGATCCACCGTGGTAGCGCCACTGTGGTTGTACCACTGTGGTTCCCTGCTCGTGATCCTCACCGCGAGAATAGTGTACAAATAGCGACCAGAACTGACTAGCGATCCCTTCTGGGGTTAGTTCCCCCCGGATACCCGGGGTAAACCTGGGTTATACCTAGGGTATACCAGGGGTATACCAAGGGGGTATGAGAAAACTTGACAACGAAGGATTGCGTGAGCTGCCATGTGACACGCCATTCACGAGAGGACTTGACAACAATCGACCCGCTGAAGTTCTGCCGACCAGTTCTGGGCGACGGAAGTCTCCCCAACACACACACACACACACATTACTGTCGCTACGAACACCGCATACTGAAGCTGAGAGATTATTCTCGAGCTGGCAAAGTTGCCATCCACGACGTGTGATACACGGGGGAAGAGGTCGAGTCTTCCAGGCCAGGCAAGCCATACTTCTCTGAGGGAAACTGGAAAGCTGAAGATATTGTTTTATCTCTGGATACAACAGAAAGCATTACTATTTCATATATAATGCCTTAAATGTAGATATATACCTATATCTTTTGTTTGTATCGGCCTGTGATTAGTGTGACTCCTGAACAATTGGCATATTTATTCTATAAAAAGAGTACATCACATTTTCTATATTCATACAGAACATAGAAAGCGGCTTATGACGTATTGTGCGTGACGTCACACCAGGGGCGACGGCAGCCAATCAGAGCGGATGCACGGAAGCCATGGCCCTGCTGTTGGCCATGGCCCTGCTGGTAATCATGGCCTCCCCCCCCCCCCCCGAGCCAGCAGTGTACTCCAGATACACAATAATCTCTGCCTAGCCTCAACTCTAGCCGGCCACACACCAGATTTATCTGTGCAACAGAAGGCAACTTACAAATTGTTTTCTTAAGATTTTCCTCCTCGACCAGCCAGATGATTTATTACTGCAATATATGAGGGAAAACATTAGCAGAATTACCATAATATTACTTCAACTTTCCACGGGGATTAAACAAGTTCACTTATACTAAATCACAGATCCAAACACAATACAAAGTTTATTTTTTCTTTATCTTTAATTAAGAATCTTTTTTTATGATGAAGGCTTCAGTCACGGACAAAAGTCCACATCAAGGCCGGGCCCTAATTGAAATATATACAGAATTAAGAAACGGAGAAAAGACGAGGGGAAAGTATTTACGAATTTTTGAGAAAGTGAAAGACCTGTCTTTTGAAATGAGCCAGGTCATAGTTATTGGGAAA
>JAYMFT010306319.1:0-10177 GCA_038088735.1 Panulirus argus | reverse complement strand
TGCAGGATCAACACCTCAGGCACTCCAGGTGCAGGATCAACACCTCAGGCACTCCAGGTGCAGGATCAACACCTCAGGCACTCCAGGTGCAGGATCAACACCTCAGACACTCCAGGTGCAGGACCAGCACCTCAGGTACTCCAGGTGTAAGATCAACACCTCAGGCACTCCATGATGTGCAGGATCAGCACCTCAGGCACTCCAGGTGCAGGATCAACACCTCAGACATTCCAGATGCAGAATCAACACCTCAAAGACTAGGTGCAGGATCAACACCTCAGGCACCAGGTACAGGATGAACACCTCAGGCACTCCAGGTACAGGATGAACACCTCAGGCACTCCAGGTACAAGATCAACACCGTAGGCACTCCAGGTGCAGGATCAATACCTCAGGCACTCCAGGTACAGGATCAACACCTCAGGTACTCCAGGTACAGGATGAACACCTCAGGCACTCCAGGTACAGGATGAACACCTCAGTCACTCCAGGTACAGGATGAACACCTCAGGCACTCCAGGTACAAGATCAACACCTCAGGCACTCTAGGTGCAGGATCAACACCTCAGGCACTTCCAGGTCCGTCGGCAGCCTACACACTAGTTACATTACCCAGAATATAGGTATCGTTATGTTATTATCTGTAACATGTAACACTACGTGACATGTTACATCACGTGATATGTTTCTTACGTGGTGTGTTACGTCACGCGTAACATAGACAGAGATGGACAGTTTTGGATTCAGGCTTCGAATCCCCACAGGAACTCACTATTGTCGGCCCTCAGGAACTCACCAGTGGCTCTCCACAGGAAATCCCAGTGTCGGAACCCCACAGGAACTCACCAGTGGCTCCCCACAGGTATTCACCAGTACTGGCTCACAGGATCTCTCATTAGAGTCGCCCACTCGAGAACTCGCCAGACAACGGGAGTGGCAGTGGTAATCGCGGTAGTGATTTAGAATGGGGCTATATGGTTGATAGTGATGATGATGGACAGCTGTGGCGGATAGTAATGATGATGGACAGCTGTGCTGGATAGTGATGGTGATGGACAGGTGTAGTGGATAGTGATGGTGATGGACAGCTGCGCAGATAGTGATGATGAAGATTATCTGGACCTTGACTAGGCAGCCAGATGGTCACTAGTGGAGGGGCGCGCTCCCCTCCCTTGTCACCAGTGGTGGGAGTCGGGAGGGGTGCACCTGCCCCTCCAACTCCCACCACCAAGGGTTATTCTGGTGGTGTTGGCAGCCGCTGCCGCTACTGTCGGGGAGGCCGAGGGTGGGGGGAGAAGCCGCCCCTCGCACTACACACCGCCACAAGGAATGCATGTGGGGCGTAACGCTGGTTACCTCGCACTGTGGGCAGGGATCAGAGGTTTATTAAACGCAGTGTGTAATGCTGGGTTTGATGGTGAGGGTTGTGGTATTTGGCGGTGGTGAGGTGATCGTGGTTTCCATTCCCCTGCAGAAGGCTCTGCAGAAGACGGGTTTTTAAGTACCCTGCGGGAGGCACTGGTGGTAGTTATGGCGCTTCAGGTAGTGATGGCAGCTTCGGCCTAAAGGGGTATTCGGATGGCGGTGGTAGTGGCAGGAGGAAGAGGAAGACGACGTCGGGGTGGTAAAGGCTGACGGGACCAGCCCGAGGTGCTGACGCGGAGCTCGGCGAGGCACATTTGAGGGTGTGTAATGATGACTCCTGCTGACTAGGGAGCACCTTCGCCCGCTGCGAGGTGCACCTCCACGGCACCTCGTCCTCGAGTGGTGGACTAAAGTTTTCAACAGACACATTCCTGTTGCTCTTTCCTCTTTCTTTTATATAGGAGGGTGCCAACAGTACGTCAGTGTGGGAGCCGGGGCTTTACTGGTGCCGGATGCCAGGGCTATCATTGTGTAGTGTGCCAATACCCAGCCATTGATGGGTACTACTTGCCAGTACCTTACCATTGATGGGTACCACTTCCAGTACCCTACCATTGATGGGTACCACATCCCAGTAAACTACCATTAAATGGTACCACTTAACAGTGCCGCACACGCTCTGGGCCCAACACAGGACCTACCATTGGAGGGCGAAAGAACTTTACCACAACAGAATCCCACAATGGAATGTTACGGAAATATACGCAAGAAGATTATGATGATAGTTAACGAGGAAGATTGAATGTAGGCCAAGAACGTATGTCAAAAAAGGATGATAAAAAAAGGCCTGTTTTAAGATACAGCACACGAGCAGAAGCTGTGCTCGAGGTATAGAGGCTGTGTGTTTGTGTGTGATCCCGCACCTCACACAGCATCATATGTGGTGGAGTTAGAAGGGATTCTAGGGGTGCTGTGTGAGGTCCCACAACCCACCCAGCACCAGCAGAAGTAGAAGCAGGGAGGCTAGGGGTGGGAGTAGGGGTGTGTTGTGTTTGGTGCCCACCCCACACAGCGCCGCCACGTGTCTATTGTTGTAATACCATAGCGTTCCTCTCCCCAGCTGTGTGCAGTCCACCCCTCACCCCTCTTCCCCCGGGAGAATTGTGAATGTCTCCCCCTCTCCACTTGTGTGCGTGTGTTGCCTGGTGTTTCTCGTCGTTAAAGACCTGTCGTTTATGCATACATGCCGCTCGTAAGGGACCTGTCGTGTATATTTGCGGGCCTCCTGTGAGATGACCTGTCGTGTATGTATGTATGCCACCCGTGATTGATTTGTCGTGTCTGTATGCTCCTCATTCTTGGGGGGCCTGAAGTTTATGTGTACATGCCACTCGTAAGGCGACCTGACGTGTGTGTTTGCGTGCCGCCCGTGAGGAGACCTGACGTGTATCTATACCTAACCTGTCCGTGGTTCTGATATGCGAGACTTCTACATGAGGAAGGTGTCATTAAGGCTGTCAGAGGTAGCTAACGGTCTCTTTGTGTTCTTAAGGATAGATAGAAACGAGAGGGTGTCATTCAGCGATTGTTTCGCGCAGTCTGTTATTCTAACACACTAACATTGTAGGTGGAATAGTCGAATGTTTGAACGTGCCCCTAAGCCATATGGTGTGAGGTCGTATCCGTAAACCATAGTGGGGGAGGGAGACATACCCCAAAGCCGTATGGTGGAGGTAACATATCCTTAACCCATATGGTGTGTGTTTGTGGAGGGGGGAGGGGTTTACAAAACCTTAAACCTTATGAATACCTTGTCAAGTCCTCTGGGGTCTTCACCCGCCACAGCCCGGTGCTGGGAAATGTCATCGGTCGACCAAGCTGTAGAAAGCCGCAGCCGTCAGGCCCACATAGCCCCCACAGCCTGGCTGGTGTGGTGCACTTCGAGAAGGTACTTGTCCAGTCCACTCTTGAATTTCTCGTCCGTGCATCCCATGCTGTTTTTGATGATAGATGGCAAGGTGTTGAAGAGTCTTGAGCCCCGGATGCTTAGATGTGCTCTCTCCTTTTGTGCATATCGCACCTTTGTATTTCAGAGGCGGTATTTTTCAAAGTCATTCATGACTGTCGTCCTAGCAGGATGTTAACTCCGAATATGAGCTGGGAATCGTACCTTCTCAGGATTTTCCAGGTAGAGATGATGATATACCTCTCCCGTCTGCGCTCCAGGGAGTACAGCCTCAGAGATTTCAATCGTCCCAGGAATTCAGTTCCTGTGCCAAATTGACATAGGCTGTTGAAAGACCTCTGGACACATTCACTCACAGTTTTTCTCAATATGATCATTTTATGCTTCTTCCTTTACCTGTTTTATGATGGCTTCACATGTATGTTTACTGAAAAGCACCTTTTATAAATACCAGTGTCGTTCCTCCTTGCTGTGGGCTTTCGAGTTTATGGGAGAGGGGTGAACATAACCCTTAAACCATATGATGGAGGGGGACATACCCCTAAACCAAATAATGGAGGGGGACATAGAGTGGTGTGGGGCCTCTCGCTCAACCGAGGTGCTGTTTTCTGTTCAGGCTAGTACAGCATTTGAAGGCAAACCACCCCACCCTCACTCGTAGCCCCTTTGGTGTACAGATGGTCGAGTGTTGTCTTACAAATATAGATATTTTATTCCCCCCCCCTCTTGGATTACACTTGGCCATAATTCACATTATGATAAATATAGGACAAATTAGAAAAAGATCTCTTGACCTGTCGTATGATCTTTTGAATTTATATAATCTAAATTGTTTTTTTAACGTCGAGAAACGTTCTGTTTATGGCTATATGGAGGGAGGATTGGATCCTTTGCCGCTGGGAGTAGCGAAGGGAGGGGTACCTCAGGTAGGTGCATGACCTTCCTGGAGGTCTGTGTGTGTGTGTGTGTGTGTGTGTGTCGGGATGGGACGGGGCTGAGGTTGTGTGCGGAGGCATCGTGGTTAACCTGGGTGGGGGGGGGGGGGGGCACGGGAAGGGAGGGTCGGAATATCCATTTTCATTTGATCCATAACTCGCAGTCTCCCATGTTCTACAACCTCCTCATTCTCGTTTTCTATCTTTCTCTCTTTTTTTTCAGGAACTTCTTCCTCCTCTTCCTTTCCTCTTCCTCCTCGTCTTCCTCCACCTCTGTCTCTTCCGTTGCGACTAATGCTAGACAAGCGTGTCATTTAGCGCTTACAGTATTCAGTATATGAGATACGGCACACTTGTACCCATGCGCGTGTGGGGGTACGTGTCGTGGTGATGTGGTCTGCTCGCCACGTGTGTCCACGCAGTGAGACCGCGAACCGCACACACACACACACACGCACGGGATGTCACCGTGAGACGCATCCAGACGTCAGTGTATGTACCTCGCACGCTCATCACTAGAACCCCAGGTGTGTTCATCCTTCCCTATAGGGCAGGTCGATGAATGGGATACTGTGACGAGCTAGTGTGTGTGTGTGTGTGTGTGGTGTAATTACTTCTTTAATAATTACCTATTTGTGCTGTACGGGGAAGGCTCTTTACACTTTTAGGGCCCCATCTGTTGAGCCTCCTCTATATCAGTCTCGGTTCTGCCAACCTCTGCATTCTGCCAACACCGTTCACGATTCCATCACTTGGTTTACCCACCCCTGTCTTCCACCACCTCTGCTGCTGCTGAGGCAGTACATCTTCACACCCTCGCTGACAAAGTTCTCTTCGTAGCTTGTCGCTCGGCCCTCTCTGCTCTCTCCCCTTTTGCCATTGTATTTCACGAAGAACTGATCCACTCCTCGGTGTCATCAAATTGATTCGAGAGGCCCGAAGAGTTTTTGATCATGTCGACCCTCTTTTACTCTTTTCTCTTCCACAGTGGGCAAGTCAGCAGTCCGTCGCCCCTCTACCAAAATTTAGTCCTGTTAAGTTCTGGTAGTTGCCATCTTGGTTGACCTCCTCTGGACCCTGTCAGCAGTTTGGTCCTTCAGATGTGGTGAATATTACTTATGAAGCATATTCTCGTGTCGGTCTGGCGCGCTGTGTGACTCGCTCGAACGTGCCACGTATCCCTCCTTGCACCTAAATGCTATTCTCATATTTGCCAGCAGACAGTTTGTCTCCCTGATGGGTATCTCTGGCCTGGCGACGAGTTCGGGACATTGTCACATCACCCACATCTCTCTCTCTCTCTCTCTCTCTCTCTCACACACACACACACACACACACACACACACACACTCAGACTTCTGCAGTCTTATTCACTGTGAGGCGATGATATAGCTGAGGTCTCCTCTCACTGTGTCTCAGTGTGTATGTGTGTTACGAGGAGAGAGATTTAACACTCGTGTTGCCCCATCTCTTAACCTTGTATATATGTACCGTGTCTTTACACCTGTGTATGCACATACATACACACACTTCAGCCTAAGCCAGGTACCCATTTATCGACCAGCCCCGAGAGGAGGATGACCAGGTGGGTTTGGATATAGGCCGACTGCCGCGCCTCAAGATTCGAACCCATACGGACCTGAGATCCTCAGGCACGCCAGTGCGGGACTCGCGGTCAGTAAACGTCAACCACTACACCACGGAGACCCGTGGTGTGTATATGTGCCCGCCTGTGTGTGTGTGTGTTGGGAAGAATGTGTTTTGCTGCCGGTAAGCGGACCTTGACGCCAATTTTAATACACATCTTTTACAAGCCAAACAAACCGTGCTCAGCGCTGCCTCACCACTGGTGGTGGCCGGTCTGGTCAAGGAGGGCAGTGACGTGCAATTTGCCCTCCCAAGGAGCAGCAGGTCGGGGGGTGGGAGGGGGGGTGGTCTGCTCATCCCTCGTTCTTTATGAGCGTTTTTGTCGGTCCATCAACTTACGAGTGCATGACTCAAGCAGGCAGGGTGGGGGTGATTAGGCCAATCACTTGTATCCTCAGCTTCTGTGCTGTGGCCTGGGGACTGGACCAGTGCACGTGCAATGGCTTGGACAAGACATTTACGGGCACTGGACCAGCCCACGTACTGTATGGCGTGGGTACGTTATTACAGACACCGGACCAGTCCAGCCCGAACGAGATGATATCACAGCCAGTCGAAGGCGTCACCGTATCGAGTTACACAAATACGGATGAATAGGAGTCAAGTTACAGAGATTCCCTAAAGGGGGCTTTCCATGTATTTAGTACGTACGTTGATACAAGCATAGTGATGTGTGAATAATAAGGGTGGAGGTCGGTCGGTGAGAGTGAGGACGGGAAGTGGTGAGTAAGGGGGGGAGAGGACACCCCCCCCCTCACATATCCTTCGCCTTCTGCTGCATGTGGAGGGCGTGTGAATGAAGGAGGTTGCCATTCTCGTCAGACGTGGTGACTCTGCCGTTCACATAGGCAGGCAGGCAGGCAGGGGAGGGAGCTGGGTCCGGTGTTGTGTGTGTGTGGTGAATGGTGATGTGGCCAGGTTGCCCGGTGGAGGGGATGTTGTACAGCTGCTGCTACTGCTGCTGCTACTCCACACACACACACACACACACACACACACGCTGGTATACCGCTGGAAACCCCCTCTGGCCAGCTCTGCCTCATTCAGGGCCTCGAGTACAACGACTCGACCCCTCTGAGCACGACGGTACGACCCTCGAACTCGAACGGAACGACCATGGGGCTCACGGTCCTTAGAGCACGACGGTACATCTCCTGAAGGCGACGGTGAGACCTCTTAGGCGTGAAGACTTGGCCTTCGACCGACTCTTTTAAGAGGTGGGTCGCTGGTCACGCCATCATGCCCAAGGGTCGTGACCTGGTGCTCAGTGGTCGTACCGTCGTGATCAATTATCGCACCGTCGTGGTTAATGTTCTTGCTGTTTTGTTCGGTGGTAGTACCGTCGTACCTAGAGAGTCGCACCATCTTGCTCAGTTATCGTACCGTCGTGCTCGAAGTGGTAACGCTCGAGAACACTTCACCGTAGAATATTTTTTTTCGTGCGATTAAAATTCTGTCTCATTTATCGTAATTTCCTTCCCCTTCGCTTTGCTCGTCTTCACACACACACACACAAATCCCTCGCAATAAACGATGGGGAAAACGTCGACAGTTTTCCCATACTTAGTTTCGCTTTGGGATGTTTGTGGTGGTCGTCACGTCGAGAGAACTACCACCAGATTTTTTCCACCCGCCTTGTGTTTACAGTATGGAAGGAGGAGGCGGGGGTGTTGTTGGCGCCACTCGTAATGGTCGCCGAGAAAATGACGAATTAAGTTCGCCCGTGGTTTCCATTGCCAGGAGTGGTAGGCATTGCGCAACACGTGACGTGTATGATGATGTGCTCTCGGCACTTAGTGGGGTGAGAGTCAATAAAGCGGTATCCGTAGCTTGGGTGAGGAAGTTTGGACTTCCAGTCAGCCAGCCAAGGGGGGCCGATGCCTTGAGTTTCTCGCCAGATGTCATCACCGAAGGCGTATGACGTCAGACGTTCATATGGCGTGGGAAGTTATGCGAAAAATATGTCGGTAGATTACGTGATGATGTAAACATAGGTGTTGGGGAACGGGTGAATTGCCTCTCGCTCAGAGAGATCTGCATTAGTGCCAGACTTCTGACACTCCTGAGCCGTGGCGCTGGCTGCTGACTTTTCTGTACTGTTGGCAACAGTTAGAGAACAACGCTTTCCGTTCCCCAAATATAATTAAGGATGAAATTAGGCGTAAAGGAAATAACGTACATGAAATCTAAAGTAAACGATAGTCCACAGGATCTTGTAATTTGCATAACATTACAGAGATTATAGGATGAGAACTAGACTTTGGAAAATAGAATTTGAAATGGGAAAATATCAAAAACACATTAGGTCTGTATTCTTAAAAAAAAGAAGAAAATGACATCATGTCAAAATGCAGTTAGACAAATCAAGAAAATATGGCTTTCTTTTAAACCAAATATTTCGTTTCAGTTTTCAACATCGAAATTTTACCAAATATACGACAAGCACAAAACGTATCACCAAGGAATGTGGACGAAAGATTTAGACTTGCGTAGTGGCATTGAAAGTCTGGTACGTACACACAGCATAAAAACAATCTTCACACCAGCGAACGACAGGTTTCAAAATGATCAATTTATTAACCTTAAGAGGATGGCATGATCCCAGATTTTTTCGCCCTTATACCATATATGTCACTGTTTTTGTGGTGTGTTACATATTCATATAAATAAAAAAGATGAAAACTTACTGAAAGAAGTAAGTCGACAAATTGCTTTTCCGATCATTGGAAAGTTCAGGTCATCGCCGCAGGAAGGAAATGTACCAGACGACTGGCATCTG
This sequence comes from Panulirus argus, assembly GCA_038088735.1. Taxonomy (NCBI): domain Eukaryota; kingdom Metazoa; phylum Arthropoda; class Malacostraca; order Decapoda; family Palinuridae; genus Panulirus; species Panulirus argus. The sequence goes on along the minus strand of JAYMFT010306319.1, from coordinate 1,485 downwards.
ATTACTCCACCAATTTACGTTAAGGAAATTGGAAATGCGCTTCCAATTATCGGCCTTCTAAATTTCTTTTAACTTTGGTTTATATTAAATTCAGGAAACAGTAATTAGGAGGAAAATCGTACTTTTTTTTTTTTATCTGTGAGGGTAAACAAATAGCTGAATATTACCATGGTCCCGTAATTAAAGATTATTTTTCACGTATTTAATAGGAATTTTGAGTCATTAGATAACTGTGGTACAAAAACACGCTCTGGTATTATATACTCAGACTTCTAAAGAGTTTTTTTTATCTCTTAGAAAATTTTCCATCCGTTGGTAATGGATGGCGTAGGGGCTCACAGGAAACGTATATTAATGCACTTTATAAATGCATTTTCGCCTCACAATATAAATGCATTTTCGCCTCACAAATATTAATCACGAATCTAAAATGTTGGGTGAGCTGTTATTAGAAGTGCATGAATAAAGTATAAGACCTTGGGGTGATAGCGAATATTTAGAATACGAAAAAATCCCCAATTGTATATGACTGGCTGCTTCCGTGTCAAGTGGGGTACCTCAGGGTTCGGTCTTAGAACCCATAATGTTTATTATCTGTAGATTGGTTTGTCGGTTGGTTGTTTGGACTTTAGACCTATCAACTGCCAGGGTCATTAAGGCCGTTAACGTCAAGCTAACACCAACCAACCGAAAAATCTAGACATTCGAGCAATGTATTTTCCGTTACACTTTCTCCTAAAATTTCCAAGGCAGTGTACCCTCTCCATACTGCATGGCACTCCTCCTTAGCAATATTCGTGCTTGCTGTTGTGCTGGAGGGATGATGGGTAGGGAGAAGCCTTCTGTACGGAACAGGAGCTAAAGATACTCCTGCTGTCCAGAGGCAGATGAAAGGTCTCCTGTATCTGTCTGTTCCATGTACTCTCCCTCCGGGCATCAGCTAAATCACAACCTTTGACGTGGGTGATTCAACTGGCGTAGGCAAATATTTGTGCAAGTGACGAGAAGCAACAGTTTCATTTACATTTGTTTACACGTTGAAATAATATCCGTTGCCGTGAAGTATGTTGTATGTGCAGATCCAATCCTCGAGTTATGTTTTTATACGAAAATGAAATGTGTGTGTGTGTGTGTGTGTGTATGCATATGACCTCAGCAATCAGTATCAAGACCGATTCTTGAGCAGGTGACGAAAACTCGACCCTCTGATCCCATTTCTGTTGGCTCTGATCTTCCGTTTTCTAAAAGACAGATATTTTCCGTTTTCCCTCAAAAAAACTTATAGAATTTTTCCCCTTCGACTGTCCTAAATACTTCTTTAAACTATTTTTCATATTTCACTTAAGGCCTCGCCTTGATTTTTTTTTCTTACTGTGATTGAAGCCTTCGGCGTAAGAAAAATTATGTTCTTCGTTTACATGACCTAAGACGCTTCTTCCCGTCCCACCAATGTTGTCTTGGTGCAGAGGATGGGGGGGGGGGGGG
>JAYMFT010306308.1:0-10177 GCA_038088735.1 Panulirus argus | reverse complement strand
ATATATATATATATATATATATATATATATATATATATATATATTTCATACATGCTCACTATTTCCCGTGAGACTGAGGTAGCGCCAAGAACATATGACAGAGCCTCAAAAGGGAAGTTCTTCACTTGGCCCCCTGCTATGTTCCTTCTTTTGGAGAGTAATACAGGAAGGGAGGATTTCCAGCACTCTGCTACTGTTTCTCTTAGTTTTTCTATGACATTCAGGGAATATGTGGGTAGTATTATTTCTCCCCTATCTTTGTATTGTCTCGCAAAGAATATGGTGCTGAGCATGTTGATGTGGGATTGCATTAAAAGTATTATGTTTTGTTGTATAAATGGTGAATGATTGTGGCTGGTGAGCAATAAATGAATGTTCTGAGTGCTCTGTTATGTGTTGTTTGCACTTTACCTGACTTACCTGCCCTGGTATCTCCTTTTATAGGACTTCCAGAGCACTTAGAAAGCTGGCCATATCCACTGGGTGGCATCATTGATCAAAATATTTGGTGATATTGTGGTGTCTCTGTAGGATCAGCACAGGACAATAAGGGAGTAGGTATTCAGTGTCTCCAGTATGAAAGTTCCAGCTTCGCTATGAAGGGCTTCCTGATTTGTTGAACTGGTGTTGTGATATTGGAAAGATGGATGATGTCCAGAATGCAGAGGAGAGAGCATAACTGGTACATGTGATTTATAGTTTTATGTGTTGTTAAAATCAGTTCTTGTGTTTATTATGAATTATGTATTCATTATCGATATTAGATTATGCATACATAAGATGACTTTAGTCTAATGTTTTATTATATCAGGGCCAAATGTGACGTCAAGTTAATCATTAATTATTATTTACTTCAGGGTTGAGTCAGGAAACAATAACACTGCCAATCTTCTTCTGAACTTTATTCCAACTGGAGAATATGGCTACTGCACATTTACCATCAACGTCCATGATGCAGGTGATATGTATTTTTGAGATATGGTTTTGGATTACTTAGTTCATTCCTTTTATACATTGTTGTTGTTGCTTTTGTAGCTTCACTTCAATATACAGCTTGAGATTACACCTAATCCTAGACTGTGGTAACTTCCTTGCTGTATTTCTTGAGTACGATGTTAAAAGTTGGAAGTGCCATTCATCGGTGACAATACAAAGTATGAAATTTGTGTTTACACATTGTAATTTATGATATGAAGGAAGAGTAATGATCTTCAAATATGAATTTGTGTAACAAAAATCTAATTGTTATGCTATTCAGAGCTGAATTTGTTTAACAGAAATCTTCATTTTTGTGAAAAAGAAAAAAACTTGGCATTTTGTCTTTTTGTATAAAGATGATAATCATAACCTTTAAGTGAACCAGAGAGTAAGTTTGATTCAATATTTGTGCCGTGGATCAAAAATTACTCGTAGAAGTTTTTTAACTTATTGGGAAAATCAGTGAATCCAGTGGAGTTAATGATCAGCATGCTAGGAGCTGTATGCATGTAGGCCATGGGAGCTTTCATGAACCTCCCCTGCAGCACTTTGTAGATCACCCAGTATGAATACAATGGAATTTTATGTGATACTGACAAAAGTGGAATAGGTATTGGAAAGCTTAAAAAACTGAATCATTCATAATCTTGACTGAATACATCAGTTTTCACTTCTCAGACTAGAATAGGAAGGATGAGGGCATTATGCCAAGGATTTAAAATGTACCTGTCTAAAATGATGACTAATGAATCTGCAGATGAGAGAGAGCAGCTGAAGAGAGTAATGGACATATATGAAGGTTATCCAAATTGGTACTGCAAAATCATATGCCAACAAGAGACAACACGTTAGGTTTTCTGTTCATGATTGATGTTCTTTACTATCACTAAAGTAATTAAACTAGCATATCAGACCATAGCATTGTGGAAGTAACTTTAACCTTCTCTTTTGATATGGAAGAAAAATAATACAATATTGTAAGTAGTAACTGATAGGCAGCCAGTGACCAGAAAGGTATATTACCAGTACTACCTGCCTGGGTATCAGGAGGATTAGTGACATCTGCTTAGTGAGCCAGCACTTCAGTGGTTGTCAAGTTGCACATCTCTGACCCAGGTAGCTGTCTTTTCTTTCTGCCTCACTAACATGTAGACAAATGGTATTCTGTCCACAGACATACAATCTCTCCTTGTCATATTTAACCTTTGACAACACTTAAGTCATGCAGCTCATTCTTCGTAACTCTAGATTTTCCTGCGGTGAGCACTATGTGCTAGCCCTGCCTTTTGGCAAAATGATAGCAGTAGAAAGAAGTAGTAAGTAGGAACATTTAGGCAGGATTATTAGGTAGAAACATTAGGTAGAAGCAGTATGTAGAAGCATTAGATAGAAGTAGTCATTAGGAACATTAGATAGGAGCCTCTGCAAACACTGCACTAGACTTGCCCACTGCCAGTGGCCTGTTAAGGATGAGGCACACTAAAGGCTAAGAAGTGGCAGTAGAGTTCTTTAGCTACTGAGACTGTTGCCATGGCCATCCCTTTGAGGGAATTCCAGTTGGAACAGGTGTCAGAGATATAGGTAGATATACCCTGTTCACTCAGTTCTGATAGCTGGGTGGACACTTTGGTTACCAGACAACAATGACAGGCCGCTGTGAGTACACCTCCAGCCAGTGGGTGGCGATCCAGCACCAGTCATGCTGCTTTTTAAGCCTAATCTACTTTTATTGCCATCTATTGGTTCACTTATAGTTAAACAGATCAAGGAACTGCATTAATTAGGATAAATCTAAAATATTTCTTATTATTTTTGATTATCAGGCATAATTACTGCTGGTTAAGACTTGAAAATCTGACATTTGCTATAGCGCTTCTATGGCTCATCCACCTGCTCTATTAATGTCCTGCCTTACCTGTTCACGACACCTGTCAGGTCTACTACATCATACTATAATGAAAGGCTTTCATAACATCATCACATCAGAGTAAGAAGGTGTGAAATAAACAACTACAAACCATTGAATAATGGGGAGTAAGTTGCAGTGTTGGCAGACTTTGGCAGGCGCCACTCTAGTTTCCCGCTATTTCTTCATTTTCAAATATTTCCTCAGCCAGAAGTAAGATGTAATAAGAGGTGGTATATAACATTTTAGGAATAGTATTTGACTGATCTTGTATCTCCCGAAATATAGTGACCTATGCAAAATGCACCATGGCAAATAAACATGAAAATATTAAACTGACGATCTGGAAGCACATATAATGTGCAGGTGCCAGAGTTAAGCCCTTTAAAACCCTAATGTTGAATTTGCCTATTTTCTTTTTTAGGGTCATGTAAAATAAAGCCAAACACAAATGATTTACAAAAAAATTATGTAAACTGGCAAGTGATAATCATCTACATAATAATGAAAACTGGCAGATAACCATTATTTACAGTAGGAGTCCATATAGTTGGCACCATTGCATTATGAGACAAAACAAGTAACCTTGTTGATTGAAAACACTTACATACCCGCATTTACTTAAACATCACTCATTATTTTATAAGACTTTACAATCGGCTTAAATTTTCTTTGGTGACGATAAACTTTTTAAGCTAATATTTCCCTCCTTAGCTTTGGAAATTATTCCATATTTAAACTGGCTGCTTATATTGCAAGCAGTTTACAAATATAAATATATATGTGTTAAAATAAGAAGAACTGTAGATTTTCCACACTTCTCAGTCTTGCATTAACTAACGACCTGCCTTAATTCAAACATTTCTTGGCTCCAGCTATCAGAGCTGAGTGAATAAGGGTATAGATAGATAGCAAAAATACAATACTGAGAAAGATGGCATAAGCTAATATATACTTAGGTAGCAGAAATGCATTGGAATGATATCTTTGAAGAAAATAATATAAACGCTAACAAAGCAACATTCTGTGTGTTGATAAAAGATATATTGAATGCTCCAGTACCAGCCAAAGAAAATATGAAAATATGGTAAAGAATATACAGCATTAGAAAAAGTCTGCAAGAAAAGAAGAGAATGGAAAAAGAAAAAGAGAATAGCACTTAGCTTTGTGCAGTGGCAGTATTATAACCAATGAGGTAAGAGGTGCTGCTGCTGTGAAAAGTTAAAAAGAAGCTTAAAATTGGGGAAAGTTAAGTTTCAGTTCCTTAAGGGGATACTCTGGTTTTACTGGAGTATCCGAGTAAGGAAAAGGTGGTAAGGATGTATGTAGCAATTATAGGGAAATAAGTCTGCTAAGTTTACCAGGAAAAGTGTATGTAAGAATGTTAATTAATAGTGATGGAAGTGACTGAAAGCAGAATAAGTGAAGGGAGCAAGGGGGGTTTTAGGAAAGGTAGGGGTTGTGTGGATCAGATTTTTGTAGTAAAGAAGACCGTGGAAAAATATTTAGAGAAAGGTAAGAAGTTGTGTGCAGCTTTTATGGATCTGGAGAAAGTGTATGAAAGAGTCGAGTGGAATGCTGTATGGGATGTGTTAAGGATATATGGTCTAGGGGACAACTGTTGGATGGTGTGAAAGCCTTCTAAAGAGGAGCAAATGCTTGTATAAGAATGGATGGAGAGTTGAGCGAAAGTTGTGGGATACATGTTGGTGTGAGGCAGGCCTGTGTGATGTCACTGTGGCTTTTTGATATATATATGGGTGGAGTGATAAGAGAGATGAAAGCAAAACTAGGAAAAAGAGGTGCAGAGATGGAATGTGGCAGTGAGATATGGTGGATAGTGGCAAGCCTGTTTGCAGATGATACTGTGTTGTTTGCTGAGAATGAAGAGGAGTTGCAGAAGGTTGTATGTGCATTTTATGGTGTGTGTAAGTGTAGGCATTAAAGGTAAATGCAAGTAAAAGTAAAGTAATGGTATTTGAAAGGAAATAGAGTAAAAGTATAGATTTTGTAAAACCATATAAAGTGAAAGAAGAAAGTGTACTAAATTGTGCTTTGGATATGGAGGGAGAAAGACTGGAAGAAGTGAGAGAATTTAAGTATTTACGAGCTGTCTTGGGTAAGTGTGGTGATATGAAAGGAGAGATAAGGGAGAGAGAAGTACAGGGTAGAAGAGTCATTGGGTCACTTAATAGAATAATGAAGGGTACAGGTGTAAGTATGGAAGTGAAAAGAGAATTAAGGGACAGCATAGTCTTCCCAACCCTGACCTATGCAGCTGAAACATGGATAGGGAATGAGTCATAGAGTTCAAGAATCCAGGCTGTGGAAATGAGCTATTCGAGAAGAGCATGTGATGTGACTAGATAGCATGAAGAAAGAAATGCAGGGGTGTATGAAAGATGTGGTATGGTAGGAAATGCAAAAGGAATAAATTGTGGAGCAGTAGAATGTGTGAAACATAATAGTTTGAAATAGTTTGAGGTGGTTTGGGCATGTGGAAAGAATGCAAGACTGGAAGATGACAAGGAGAGTGCATGATTGTACAATTAAAGGGGTTCATGTGAGAGGAAGACCACTTGTGATTTGGGCAAATAGGGCAGAGGAATACTGGAGGAAGAGAAATGACGGAAGAATGCGTGGAATGGTGCATGTGAGGGAGGCATTTAAGGATAAGGATAAGCGAAGACTCTTTTGCCATGGCCACCCCTTGATGGGAGTTCCCGGAAGGAACAGGTATCAGAGATATTGATAGATAGATAGATAGATAGATAGCAGTTAGTAAATACATGATAGATAAGTTTTAAGAAAATATCAGGAATACAGATGGTGAGATAATGAATCTTTATCAAAGAGAACAAAGAATGGTTGAAGAGAAACTTATTGGTGACATAGAAAAGAATCGAAACATTATTTGCATATGTAAAAAATAAAAAAGACCATGCATGGTATGAAAAAAGTATAATAATGACCCAAAGAGTGGGTGTATGATACTAATGGATTATTCTAGATTAAAGTTCATTGCTAAAAGAAAAGTAAACATTGAAGGTGAGATATTGAATCAGTTTGATGAGAATGCTATCAGAAGTGTTGACTGAAGTAACTGAAAATGATATTTTAACAACAGTAGATGAAATAAGAAAACGCAAGACTGGGACCAGATTCATTTGCAATTATTTTCCTAAAAAAAAGAGATTGACAATAAAACAGTTGATGCTCATGAGGAGCAGGGCCTTGGATTATGTATAGCACATCTATATATATATTTCATTTGTTTTATCTGTCTAGGAACTCCCATTAAGGGGTGGCCACTGCAAAAAGAGTCTCCACTTATCTATATCCTTACATGCCTCCTTTGCATACACCATTCCATTCATTTTTCCACCATTTCTCTCCCTCTAGTACTCTTCCATTCTATTTCTCAATGTCTTCTCACACCAACCCCTTTGATCAGACTATCGTACTCTCCTTGTATACTCCCTGTCTTACTTTCTTTCCGCATGTTCAAACCAACTCAAAGTATTACATTTCACCCACATTACCACTCCACATTTCATTCCATTTGCATTCACCGCCATACCAAATCTCTCATACACTCCTAATTTCTTTCTTCATTCCATCTAGTCATGTCACATAATCCTCTCACAAAGCTAATTTCCACAGCCTGCATTCTTGACCTCAGTGATTCATTCCAGATTCATGACAAATGTGTTATCAATACACAAGAGTGGATTTAAGCTTCTTGCAAAACAGATTAGACCTGTAAGTTTGATTTTACATGTAAGGAAAGTCTTTGAAAGAATGATCAAAATGTATGTAATGGGACAGTCAATAATAACTACATGAATGAAGGGCAATATAGTTAAGTGTCTGGCAAAAGTATGAACCACAGCCTACAAAGACTTGCTGAAGTTGTTGAATTAAGAAGAAATATCCTCTAAGTAGGTAGGCTAAGTAGCCAAACTTTTTTCTTTCAGTGTGGCAAGGCACCAGTTGGGTTATTGTGTAACACATGGAAAACTGATGGTTTACCTATGTGGGTATGTGTACTACAGGTCAAAAGCCCCTGCTGTAGAATAACTGTAGCCATATTAAATGTTCCTGTTTATTTATTTCCAGTGATTATAGTTAATCTTGTATGTTGCAGTTGGTAACAGTCATACAACCCAGGCTAAAGTATATGAAATTTCAAAGGACTTCCAACTGTATGTTTACTTTAGAAATGATTACCAAGTTGTACAGCAAAAGGAAAAGCAAGTAAGTATAGCTGGCTTTGTTGTGAGTATGGAGAATGATTACCAAATGATGATTTAAAGATAATTTGTGTTTATGTGCTGTTAGGTAATTGGATGTGAAAATTATAGGTACAAGTTGAACCTTTATAATCATGACCATATATATGATAAAGGACAGATATTAATGTGATACAGCAAAGGATAGATTTGATAGAAAAAGACCAGTGGTATTAAACTGATATAAAACAATGATCTCTTTGGTGCATCCACAGGTTTCTAATACTTTTACCATGGTGTATGGGTATCCATGTATCATTGATACAATAGCACAGAGCCAGAATGATTTAGGGGAGAATGTTGATGGTGAGACCACTGTCGTTATGCACTTCATCAACGACAAGGAGAATGAACCTGTCTCTGTTGATGATATTCTTGAGTAAGTACAATAGTAATTGAAATTTGTCAGCTTGTACATAATGAGAAAAATATTCCTGTAAAATGGATTGTTCATATGAATGTATTTAAAACTTGTCTCAGAGGGCCACTTGGTAAAAAAGAAAAAAATTGGAAATACATATTTATGAGAGTGGAGCCAGTTAGTGTAAAAGTACATGTAAATAAAAGAAGACACCATTTTCCTATACATTGCTACAGACACTGGAAAAACAACATTTAAAGACTGAGGAAGCTCTGATTCTAATTTGTCATCTGGGAAGACTGGTTGCATGGGAGAAGTTGCCCACATCAAACAGAAAATGTAGATGGAAAAACTCAAATAGTCTGGTAAATTGGGAAAAGTAAACCTTAGTACATCTAAAAATATCTTGAAAAATTACAAAACCCAAGAATACTACAAGCCTTTAATGGTCTGTTTCATTGCTTTATTGAGCAAAACTCTCAGTTTACCGTGTCTGATCCTTTTGCAGAATCATATATAAACATTCATCCTCTGTCATCAACAATGACATCCTCAGTATATCTAAGAAAAGTAGCTAGAATTCTATCAAATCCTGGTGCTGTCTTTTGTATTCACCTGTTGCCTTACTTCTGTCAGTTTCTGATATCTCAGTATCTGTGATTGCATTTCATCATTATGGATGAGCAGTTCATCAAACCTCTTTCTTTCTCTTTTTTCTCTTTTTTTTTTCTAGCTGAAAACTGTACTGATTTGTACTGGACTTTTCATGTCTTGCATACTTCCTGGGATCACTTTTTATATTTTTCCTGCTTAAATCTTCCATTGCTCCTTGCACCATTTGATGTGTTATGAAGCTATTGCTCCATGCATGACATGTTTTATTGGCTTTTGCCATCACTAGCCACCTACCACCACAGCTGAAAAGCATATCACATATCTCAGCCGCCCTTATATTGTCATCTTGTTATATTGTTATCTTTTTATGATGCAGATGTGTGTACCCACTTGTTATATTTGGAATGAAAGAAAACTTCTGTAGTAAAGTATTAGAGTTTATAATTTTGTTGAATATCAAATTGTTTGTTCATTAATTCATGTAATAGAATTCTGCCTATGTAAATGATAAGTAAACAGGTAAATGATCATACTTTCTTTTAAACTTAATCACCATTTCCCGCATTAGCAAGGTAGTGCCACAAACAGACGAAGAAAGGCTGCATCCTTTCACATCCATTCTGTAATTCTTATGTGTAATGCACCAAAACCAAAGCTCTGTATCCACAACTATACCCTACAGACCTTTCTGTGGTTTACCTTGGATGCTTCACATGCTATGGTTCAGTCCATAGACAGCAAGTTCACCCCAGTATACCACATCATTCCAGTTCACTCTTTTCATGCATGCCTTTCACACTCTTGTATTTTCAGGCCCCAATCGCTCAAAATCTTTTTCACTTCATCTTTTCATCTCCAGCTGGTCTCCTCATTCTCCTTGTTTCCCCATTTTGACACAAATATCCTCTTTACCAACCTTTCCTCACTCATTCTCTCAACATGTCCAAACCATATCAGGACACCAAACCATTCCAGGACACCTTCTTTAGTTCTCTAAATCACGCTCTTTTTATTACCACACCTCTCACCCTTTCATAACTTAATCAAACCAACTCACACCACATACTGTCCTCAAATATTTAATTTCCAACACACCCACTCTTCTTTGCACAATCTTATCTATAGCCCATGCCTCACATCGATAAAATAATGTTACGACAACTTTACTTTCAAAGATACCCATTTTTGCCCTCCCAGATAACGGTCTCTCTTTCCATGAATTTTTCAGTGTTCCCTAAACCTTCGCAATCCTCACCCATCCTGTGAATCACTTTTCACTTTCAAGGTTCCATTCACTGCTGTTTCCATTCCCAGGTATTTAAAATACTTCACTTTCACCAATTTTTCTCCATTTAAACTCAAACCCCAAATAACCTGTCCCTCAACTCTGCTAAACTTTATAAACTTGCTGTTCACATTTACTCTCAACTTCCTCCTATCACACACTCCTCCAAACTCATTCATAAACTTGTGCAGTTTCACACTCGAATCTGCCACTAGTGTTTTATTATCAGCAAACAACAATTAACTCACTTCCCAGGCCCTCTCATCCCCAACAGACTGCATACTCACGTCTCTCTCCAAAACTTAAATTTACCTCCATAACCACCCCATCCATAAACAAATTAAGCAACCACAGGGGCATAACACACCCCTGCCGCAGACTGACCTTCACTGGGAACCAACTACTCTCCTCTTTTCCTACTCGTACACAAGCCTTACACCCTTGATAAAAACTTTTCACTGCTTCTAGCAGCTTACCTCCCATGCCCTATATTCTTAAGACCTTCCACAAAGCCTTTCTATCAACCCTACCATATGCCTTCTCCAGATCCATAGATGCTACATACAAATCCATCTGCTTTTCTAAGTATTTCTCACATATATTCTTCAAAGCAAACACCTGATCCACACATCCTCTACCACTTCTAAATCCACACTGCTTCTCCCCAATCTAATGCTCTGTACATGCCTTCACCCTCTCAATCAATACCCTCCCATACAGTTTTCCAGGAATACTCAACA
>JAYMFT010306297.1:0-10177 GCA_038088735.1 Panulirus argus | reverse complement strand
ATATATATATATATATATATATATATATATATATATATATATATATATATATATATATATATATTCATTTATTTATACATATTCGCCATTTCTCGCGTTAGCGAGGTAGCGTTGAGAACAGAGGACTGAGCCTTAGAGGAAAAACCCTCACTTGGCCCCCTTCTCTGTTCCTTCTTTTGTCGACCAACCCGTAAGGGTGGATGAACAGCTGGGTTGACTGTAGACGGACTGCCTCAACCAGGATTCGACCCTATGCGATTGATCGTGGGAGGCCCGTGAATGCATCACGGTCAGGAACGGTAACCGCTTAAGTACGGAGGCGTTAAATAGTTAGTTCATTATATCAAGCTTACATTATATTCCAAACTGGCCCAGGTCCCGGATGTCTTGTCAAGTTTGTATCCTCTGTGAGGCCACGGCCCACAGGATGGCAGGAGTGCACAGCTACGTAGTTCGCTCCTCTTATAGCAAAAAATCAAATCACGCGCTGGTAATGTGAGACGCTCGCCCTACGGCACGCCAGGGAGGGCAGACCCAATGGCCCTCTATTATCGTCAAGACTTGCAGGCCATTATAAATGTCATTTCTAAAACGTTGCTCGACGCAGGCTAAAATTTAGAACTTCTGGGACACAGCAGCTGATAAATCCGCTCCAGGCAACACTGGCTACAGCACCGTCATGCGAAATTATACATTACCTCGACCCCAAATACAACATACAAACACTGACATACGTTGCTTGCGTATGATAAAAAGAAATAACGAATAAATGATCAGACAGTCCAAGATTCTCTGAACTAGTTTTACCTCCAGTAAAGTGAACACAATGAATTAGAAAATCAAATAGATATATACCAGCAGACCATATGAAGAACAATCCTCCATTCTCACAAAATAACTGAAGTATTTGTGCGAATATCTTATGATACAAAATTCTATCGAAACTCAAAGGAAACCTGAGGACCAGTTGGCGTATCACCTCACAAACCACCGGCATAGACAGAACAGCAACGCTCCTGCTCCAGAAGGGCAGCCCAAGTACCGACGTCGAAGCCATTCCTTCGAGAGGAACTATATTTTTCCTCAGACACTACCACACAGACCAAATGACTAACTCACCACAATGTTTTCTGACCGATCATCCGCAGATGACACAGAGAGAGGTGGTGTAGATGACACAGGAGCTGCTGCGCAGGACACAGGAGCTGCCGTGCACGACACAGAGGGAGCTGCAGTATCAAGACCAATAACACGCAGATCGGGTAACAACGCCCACTGGAAATCCCTCACCGACAGACAAAGGCTTCTTCAACACCACCACCCTCCCCTCCCCTCCCCTCCCTCCCTCCCGTACGGTACGCACGTACGTACGTATCACTGCGTCTCTCAGTAACAATGGCCTTGAATACCAGCTGCTGCCAGGCCATGCTAAAAGCCTGCTGACGGCAGCAAATACTGACCTGTCCTAAAGTGTCTGCGTTATATAAACCATCTAAAACAGACTCGGGTTGTCTTTGTTTCGAAATATGACATGTTATAAACATTAGGAAGCCTGATAAGTTTGATACTATATCACAGAGGAGCATCAATGACTCCATACGAACGATGGTCGACTTAATCTAATCTACACAGGGTAAACAAAGAAAATCCCACTTTATCAATATGTCTGCACAAAAGTTGTGACACAATGAACCACAGAACGACGTCAGTCTGTGGCTAAGGATAAGAATTACGTTTCTGTTCAATCTTACCTTAACAACAGCTTATAGTCCCCCAGCAGCTGGTTCAGCAAAAATACATACCGCAGGGTAGCATTCTGAGCGCCAGCTCTCTCTCTCTCTCTCTCTGGTTACGTCAGTTGTACACACAACACCAAAACACTGCTACTAACGCATGGCTGTGTAGCCTGAGGTGCAAAGACCAAACTACACTATTGAGACCAATGATGACAGTGCATTTCATATTACCAGTCAGGTCACTGCCAGCAACACTGGCACTGCCTTACATATCACCGGTCGGATCAACATCATTATCACTGGCACTGCCGTATACATTACAGTCAGATCTGTGGCAAGAACAGTAGTAAGGGCTGCAGTTACAGCGATCTCTTTATTTTCAGCCCAAACCTCATTAGCATCTGCTGAGTCAACACTTGTGACTTGAGGAAATTTCTCTAATACTCTTGTGAACGTGTTGAAACTTCTTTCAACAGCTGCTACCCAGAATTGGGGAACTTCCTAACGCTACACGCAGTTTCAGTAGTTGAATACACACAAATTACATTACACGCAGTTTTGGTAATTTTAAGACATCCAAATTACAAGCAGTTTTGGTAGTTTTCAAACAGACAAATAAGCTGCCCAATTATGTTAACATTCTTTCCAAAATATGGCTCATCCAATCTTGCTTTACTACACGAATCTCGAATTTACCTTACTCACTTTACCCCCAACTCAAAAAGCCATACCCCCTCACAGCGATGCTTTGTCTATGTATATATAGACAATACATATTTCAAAACTAACCTCCATAAACAGATTAAACAGCCATGGTGACTCCACACACACACTTGTCACAGACCCACCTTCACTTGGAACCATTCACCCTCTTGTCTAAAAACTGCTTTGCTGCTAAACCAGACATTCGCATCACCTTCCACAGAGCACTTCTATAAACCCTATAGTACAATACGCTTTCTCCGTAAACGCCACACACAAGTCCTTCAGTTTCTGTAGCATTTCACGCTTACAGCTGCAAGGAAAACAACAGATCCACACATCCTCTACCACTCCTGAAACCGCATTGTTCCTCCCTAATCTGATGCTACCACACTCTCAGTCACCACTGTCCCATACAACTTACCATGTCCACTCAACAAACTCGTACCTCTGTAATCTGAAGAGTAACGTCTGTCCTCCCCCTGCTTTTATACAGAGGCACCCACACAGGCTTCCACCAATCTTTAAGCGCCTCATCCTGCCTAAGTCAAAAATAAAATGAAAATCCTAATCATCCTATGTGCATGTAAGTCAGAATTCTAAAAAGAAAAAAAAAGAAATTCATCTAAAACACTCATAGCAGACCAAATCTCTACCAAAAAGTCAGAATACGAAACTTATTGAGTGTGTGGCTGGGCCGGGCGGATGGTGCCTGTCATATGAGACGGCGGAGCCACCGCTGCCGTAACCAGCGGATCCGGCGGGCGAGCCTCCCTGGCCGACAGAAGAGGTGTCTCGTTACAGGGAGGCGGGTACAGGCGTAACCAGGCAGGTCTCCGTCAGTGAAAGACGAGGCAAAGGGAAGTGTGTTCATGTACTGTGTACGCTCCTATCTGTTCTACCTATATCTCTGACGCCTGTTTCCAACCGGCAATAAAGTCTCCATAGATAGTGAACTCCAGTGCTGTTTCTTAGCCTCTAGTGCCTCATCTACAACAGGCCACAGGCGGTGGGCAACTCTAGCGGAGTGTTTGCAGAGACTTCTATCCAATGTTCCTACTGACTACTTCTACCTAATGTGTATGGTCCAGTAAATGGTCATTGATTATACTTAACTGATTAATTGTCACGAAACGTATAAGTTTACCAAGAGAAATACGATCAAATACAAACATCCTAAATATATCATCATCATGATCATCATTATTGTCATATATAACGTCGTGACCCATTTTTCGGGGCTCCTGCAGCTTCGAGTCTACGCTACAATCAGACGCAGGGAAATGATGGACTCCTGTGGAACGAGAAGCTCCTTGACGGGACTGTCCGGCCTGACGATACAACCTCGGCGAACACGGCTCTTCGCATCATTCTTATGAGCCTAATTTATCTGCCAGTTCAGTCTGTCACTAGTAGGACAGGAAGATGGGAGCCCAGCAGTACATTCGCACGAACAAGATAAGGGAAGACTAAGGTTCCGGTCAGAGAGAGAGAGAGAGAGAGAGAGAAAGGACTTCACACATCCCACCACAGCAGTGGAAGCCCCAGTCCTTCAGTTACAGTCTAACACCAACACATGGAACCCGAGGAAGGACTTGACCCTCACACAACGCAGCAGGAGGTACGACTATGATTTATTTTCGTCTGCTCCAGATTCAGTGGCGTGTTTACATGCAGTCCCAAGTCATGGTCTTACTCTTCTTGCTCGGCTTGCGTCGTGAATGAATGTATTACAACAATACAAAGACGAACTTTGCCCACATGAAAAAATCGAGCAAGCAACAGCGTTGTCATAACACATTTCCAATGAGTTAATGATAGTTAAACAATGAATTTCAGCTCACTTATTACGCAATACCCTTAAGGACAGGGGAAGAAGAAAAATACCCACGTATCTCCTGCGTCTCGTAGAATGTGACTTGAGAGAGGCGGGAGAGGGGAACTGGAAATCCTCCCCTCCTGTACCATCACTCTGTAACAGTAATATAGCCCCATGCTCCAATGGCGACACACATATTTCTTACATAATCTCCTCTATGACAGCCAGCTGATGTTCATACTGTGACTCAAGTCGACCTAGGCACGTGCTTGGATATCCTCTCAAGGGACGTTGTGTGACCTCATGTGACCCTGGGTCACAGACCAGGTACCTCACCAGGCAGAAGCCTCGATCTTCACATCATTACGTCCTCCCACGTCTAGACTCCCATAAATCAACGTTTGTTCCTTAATTCCCTATGGGTCCACGCCCACACAATTAACGCTATAGACGTGGTCAAACCAACTGTCTCAAAGATTCCTGTGCAGCAGTCACTGACGCTGAGACACTCGAGATACTACCTCTGCCTGGAGGTGTCTTCTGCCACGCGAATCTTGGCTCAACTCTCCACTAGGGGCTCTGAGGTGCCTCATCCCCCACGGTCTCCTCTGGCAGTAGTAGCCCTTAGTTACTCTGGCTCCAGTCTCTCCACCATCAGGATCCTCGCATGACATCGCGAACGCTCGGCTCCTTTAGCAACCTCGGCTAAGGGGCCGGCTACGCCCTACCCCCAGCGACGCAGAGCACAAAACTTCGGCAACCGGCCAACAACTCAAAGGCTCCACGAGACCCGGCATCTGTACATCTCTACCATGGGATTCCTGCTTGGCCAGGTCTCACATCTCCCGCATCGGCGCTGCGCTGTAACTCGACTCTTCCTCACCAGCAGCACCACGGAACACGTTCCGCCTCATCTCATGCATCTCAACCCGTCTCATCTTCACACCCAATTCCTGCACCAACTGCAACCGCTCGTCCTCACCTGCATCACCTCCGTCCCTACCCAATAAAACGTGTGGTACCCGAGTTTCCTGACCCCTTCGTTCAGCCTCTTACCAACACAAATACCAGACGCCATAACAACACCCACTACGGTAGCAACAGAAGGCATGTGAGGATTCCTTCTTAAAAGATCACCCATCTTTTCCTGACGCTAACTCGCTAAACCGGGGAAGAAAGGTTCGTATAAAAAAAAAAATGAAATACTACCCTGAATAGGTATGACTTAAAATTTCTCTGATACTCTTGTCGGCGCGCTAAAACGCCTTTCTACAGCTGCTGTCGACAAGTAGGGAACTTCCTAAGACTGAAACAAGCTTTCTTACTACGCCTCATTACACTTAGTTTTGTTAGTCTTCAAAGTTCATACGGAAGCACGGATTAGGAAGTAGAGAACCAAATATTTCAAACACAAAAGGATATATAACTGACGTCTTCCCCGGAGTGATGGAAGGAGAAACAAAGTTACAAGAGCAGCACTCATGGACGCCTCTCGTGGCGCAGTTGAGCTGGTAGTTATCTGATACCGGCCATGAGCGTCATGAGAATGGCGCAACAGAGCACGTCGCGAACTTCATGTGCCGTCCAAACCCGCAGGAAAGTTTTAGCCGTCTGAGATCGTTCTGTTGGTCCGTTGTGTGTGTGTGTGTGTGTGTGTGTGAGTAAGACAATACCACCAGCCCGATGTTGCTCACATACCAACATCGTGGTAGTCCACATGCCAATGTCGTGGCAACTCACATGCCAACATGGTGGCAGTCCGGACACCAACATGGGAACATAAAACTCCAGCGCCATAGAAAGAAGAAATAACTTGACTGAACATCAGCCAATATTGTGCACTTCACCAGCCCCAGGCAGCCTAGGACTATTGTCTCGAAAACATTATATCTGTTCTCTTGACACATGCTTAAGTCCACGATATCTCTGTACCGTCTACGAAAAAAAAAAAAAATCAGCTATAGTCTGAGCTATACCTATTACAGGACCTCTTGTAATCATCAGAGCCATACTGTGAACTGTAACTTACAAAGCTTGAATCTGAGGTATTCACATCCTTCTTGATAATATCTTTCTGTGATCTTGTATTTTGCCAATATTGTAACTCCGTATACGTGTATTTATTCCCTCTGTTATATCACTTTGTATTATGCCAAAAATCACCACTGATGACAGCCCCCCCCTCTTCCCTTCCACTTTCCGATGAGAAGAGGGCCCTCTGGGTCCCAAGGCCCACATGGGCCCTCCTGCCAGCCACCTTTGTTGATGTTCTGTACCCACTGAACGCTGTGCTTAACCTCCATCTATGCATGTGCGCAACGTCCATACTATCACAAAAATATTCTGGATGTATGTACTGAGACAAAGTTTTTGAATGTTAATAATCACAAGGACGTAGTTCAGATGAAAGGTTACCAATACCGTAACCCAGTTTTTATAGTGACTGATGTGACAGAGGCGAGCCCCGCAGGTGTTTGCAGACCTAGCTCTTAAAGATTGAGAGGTTATAAGACAAGGGGAAAACGAAAGGAGGAAGAGAATTCCAGAGCTTAACTTCGAGGGGAAAAAATGGAGGATGTGGGGAGAGGTAACATAGAGGTCTATCCTCGAGTGGCTGGTCTCCTCAAAGAAACTGTCGGAAACAGAACAGACGCATGCCTTGAATCATATAAAACAGATGATAAAAGAAAAAACAGGACCTGTTATTTCTAATACTCCAATTTTCATATCAAAGCAAAAAGCCATTTGTACTACTCAAAAACTAATTGAGCAATTTTAAAAACTACATGAAATAGTTATCACTATATGCTGTACTAGAAATCAGGTGAGGTTATACAAGCTTTTCTACGCCCTGTGTTATGACCACCTTAGCCTGTGCAACAACAGCCTAGCGTGTGAAATGCTACCTAACCTGTGTGACAACAGCCTATCGTATGCCGTTACCTAGCCTATGTGACCACAGCGTAGCACGTATAACCGCCACTTAACCTGTGTATCCATAGCCTAGGAGTTGAAACCGCTATGTGACCACAGTGCTTGTGTAACCGCTACCTAAAAGCTAGCAACTGTAACCGCTACCTAACCAGTGTGACCACAGCCTAGCCGGTACAACCGGTACCTAACCTGCGTAACCACAACCTAACTGGTATATATGTTGACAAACGTGCTTAGCGTTTTTTTTTTTTTTTTTTCCGCGTTTCACAGACGTCGTTAGACTCGTCGGGCACAAAGTGCAAAACCCTCCCCCTTAGCAACTACTCACATAACCTACGCCGGGCTGGCAGGCAATGCACCAGCTAAGCTGTACACACCACCTTAACAGCGAATTATACGAACGCCACGGCTCAGCCTGCACACAGGCCATGCATCACGTGTGCATGTAATCCAGCCGCGTCCATCTAGGATGTGTGTAAGCCGATTAGCATTGGAGGGCTGGCGGGTAAACCCGTCCTGTGCGTCAGAATGAGTGGAAGGTTGGCGCAGGGGATCAGGCGTCACCGCCGCCAACCTACAGGGACGATGCTACGCTACAAGGTTCTTGGTGGTAGTGGCGCTGTTGTCGGCCTTGAGGAGCCGACATTACTGCTTGAGGACGGTCGTCATGGCCGCCGGAGGAATGCTAAAGGCTCTCGACAACTTCGCACTTGGGGTGGGGGGTGGGGGGGTTACAACACGCCACACACGCACTGTCGCCGTATGCAATAAATGCAGTTAACCTAATGATGACTTTACCACGGTCACGTTTATGTTGGGAATCAGCAGGTGAGCCCTAGGCCCGCCTCACATCCCCCCAAGGGCCTCCCTAATGTCAACACGCTCCGCAATCCTCCACCCCCGCCGGCTCTATCCCTCATACCATCCGTCTGCTCCGAGGCGAAAGGAACACTTGCTCTAATTTTTGGCATTAGCTCTTCAAGAGAACAGCAGTGAGGCCAGCCCGTAAAATTACTTCCGCCTTCATCCAGTATAATAAATAATCAATTACTGAGGTTGTTTTGGTTACGAACGACCACTGTTTTTACAATGGGAAACACACCAGAAGACAAACAGATTTAAGGCAGACGAAAACAGAGAGTAAACAAATTGAATAATATTATGGTAAACTGGAGAATCATGAAATTTAATTGGATTGCAAAGTTATAACGAGTTAGTGTACAGCTTGGCCCAACCTCAAGTGAATATAACACCACCACAGATGCCTCACACACGGAAAAGTCATTAGCAAACGGAACAAAATCCAGCAACCAGGTAGAGTTATTTGTACAGGTAATCTACGTCAGCTACGATTCATTGACTAATTCCCAAGATTCAGGGCGTGAGAATCACCCATAACTAAGACTTCTCAAGCAAACTGATCACGATTCAGTGTCAAACAAATTCCTCGCCATCTGATAATTTCAGAGAATCACAGGAACCATCATGGCCATGACAGCTAACCGAAGTTTACACAAAGATTAACCTCCTTTGACATGCAGACCGATCGGAAAACAAGTTTAATTATTGACAGAATAACCGAACTCCTAGAGAGCTTGGCAGCAACCTGTTGAGAGTATCGCTTGGAATCTGGCGTCACCATGGGGCAGTAATTTACACGCTGCACAGACATCATGGTTCCTACGGGAGAGTTCATCGAGAAGGTCGGTGGACCGAGCAATCTAGGGGTGAGGCCTGACAGGGGAGGGAAGTGGTGGGACGCAAGGCTGAAGCCGCACTTGACTATGAATATGGGTTGGTCGAAGGTGACGTGCTTGGCGGTGGTCCAGTTCTGAAAGCTGTTGAGGGAGAATTTTTCTTTTTTGATGTTGGAGGCGAGAGTCACGAACAAAAGTCCACATCAAGGCAGGACCTTACTTGAGATTAATAGGTTAGTGAAAGGGAAAAATAAGAAAACAAGGGAGAGTATTTACGAATTTTGTAGGCAGTGAAAAACCTCTTAAAATGAGTCAGGTCATAGTTATTGGATGTTACAGTAATACCAAGTATGTTCACTGAGGCAAGAGGTGGAATTACAGAACCGTCAAAGGAAAGAGAAAAGTTGTGATGAATTTTCGAGAGAGAGATGTATAGAAACTGAGTCTTGGAGGCATTAGACTTAACCAGATTTCGTTTACCCCAAGGAGACATCCTGTCCAAAATTTGAGCTTACTGAAGAAATTGTGTCGTGTAAAGATGAGATGCAGAGAGAGTGAGAGGAGCAGAACTGAGGGATGCTGAGGAATGCAGTGTTGAGTCGTCAGCGTTAGAACGCATTTTCTTTCTTTTTTTTTTGAAGAAAATCGTTAATTAAAAGGAGAAAAGGTGTAGGAGACAGGACAGAACCTTGAGGGACACCGCTGTTGATGGAGAAAGGGGGAGAGGTTGATCCATGAACAGCCATGGAGATAGACCGGTCAAAGAGGAAGCTAGATATGAGGGAGCAAAGTGAGGGAGGTAAGCCAAAAGAAAGAGCTTAGAAATGAGGCAACGGTGCCACACCCCGTCAGAAGCTTCGGATATGCCAAAGACAACTTCTTAAGATTCCCAAAAATCTTTCAGGGACCATGAAAAGACATTAGTAAGAGAAGGAATATCACTAGTGGATCTTGCCTTACGGAGGCCATACTGGTGATGAGGGAGAAGACTGTGAGATTCAAGATGTCTGAGGATATGGTAGGTGAAGAGGAATTTAGAGACTTTGGAAATGGTAGATGACAAAGCAATTGGACGATAGTTATAGGAGTGAGAAATGTCACCCTTCTAAGCGATGGGATGTACTGGGTCCGCATGCCTCCAAGGAAAAGATCTGGTTTTTAAACAGAAACGGAACAGACGAGCGAGCACAGGTGCAATTCAGAGGCACACTTTTTCAGTACACGGGGATGGATGCCATCAGGACCGTAAGCCTTGCTTGTGTCCAGAGAAAGAAGAGCTTTTCGGACAG
>JAYMFT010306286.1:0-10177 GCA_038088735.1 Panulirus argus | reverse complement strand
TATACCCTAGCCTGAGCCAGGTACCCATTTTATCGACCAACCCCTAGGGGTGGATGAACAGCTAGGTTAACTGTGGACCGACTGCCACAACCAGGATTCGAACCTATGCGCTTGACCCTGGGCGGCCCGTGAATGCGTCACGGTCAGGAACGCTAACCACTACACCACGGTATTCTCATTCACCACTCCTTATGCAGCGCACAGCCCCACAAGCTGTTCTCCATTTCCCGTCACATTACTGAATACCCATAACTGCCACATTACTCAGCTTCACATTTAAATCAACCCCCATTAATACATGGAGTCTTGCCTCAAAACTGCTGACACTCACTCAGCTCTTCCAAAACACTTGCCTCATATGATCTTTCTTCACATGTCCGGGGGCATAAACTCAAATAATCACCTAACTTTCACAGTCCACTAATATTTTTACCTGTATCAGCCTGGAGTTCACTTTCTTACATTCTTTCACACTCCCACAACTCCTGCATCAGCAAAAGTGCTACCCCTTCCTAAAGTTTCCCCTCATACCACCCCCTGACTTTATTCATAAGACATTCCCAAGCCAATCTTTCCCTTTACCCATGAGTTTTGTTTCATTCAGAGCCAGAACATCCAGGTTCCTTTCGTCAAACATATTACCTGTCTTTCATTTCTTCCCATATTAGTTACATGCAGGCACATTCACACACCCCAGCCTGAGTCTTCAAGGAGGTTGAGCACTCCCCCACTTGGCTTCTTCTGTTCCTTTTAGAAACTGAAACACAAAAAAAAAGGGGAGGGGTCAGGCCCCGATCCCCGATCCCGCCCCATTTAGTCTCCTACAATATGCAGGAATATGGAGATAGAATTCTTTCTCCCCTACCCCATGGAAAGAGAGAGAGAGAATTCTTACCTAAGAGTAACTACAATGAGATTTAGCCAAAATAGCAGGGCTAGCTCAAAGCACTCACCACATCTTGCTTGGTGTATAAGGCTATTCTTCTCAGCTGCCCCCTGCATTACATTATCATCAATTCTTGGTTCATCTGGGACAGATTTCAACCATGTCAAGTTTTCTTTTGAATGTTTTTGTTGTTCTTCCGTGCATGTTTCTAATTTCCCCTAGCAGTGAGCTGAATCATCAGTCTGGTTTTGTGGTTGGGCTTTCACATAGTTTCATTTGATTTTACGATATGTTTTTTGGTATTCTTGAATATTTAATAACTCACTATCTTCCCTTTCAAGAACCTGTCAGGTTTAACCCATATAATTTTGCACCTTTAAATTATTTCTGTGTGTAGGTTATCATATATCTTTTTCTGCTTTCTGGGCTATGTAGTTAGAGTTCTTTCAGCCCTTCGTGTTGGTCAATATGTTCCATCCCCTCAAATTTGCTTGTAAAGTACTTCAGAATTCTTTGTAACATGTTTATTTCTTAATGTTTTATTGTTAACATAAAGCACAGCAGTATTCAGTATTGCTTCTTGTACAAAATTCATTAAATCTTTTCTGACTAGGTTTCTATCTTTTGTATAGAAAATGCTCCAAATCATACCTCTCATCACTTAAGTTGATAGTGTCACCTCACTATTCTCTTAAATCTAGTTTCTCATATATGATGACACCCATAGCTTTTATATTTATCCCATTTTCTGTCACTTTCCCTGTCTGGCCTTTATATGGATTACTAACTTTCCTTGACCCATAACATATTTGCTTAGATCTATCCTCATTGAATTCCATCAGGTTCCCTTCTGCCCATTTGTAAAATGTGTCTAAGTCTTCTTGCATCTCCTTCTGATCAATCTGTGATCTAATCATTTTGCTTACTCTGGTGTCATTAGCAGAGCACCGTACTATGCTTTCCTTTAATTCTGTTTTTGATGTCTGATATTATTACAAAGAATATTGAGGCTAGTACTATTCACTGTGGTACCCAGATAGGACATCTTACTCAGACTTGGTTCTGTTTGCTACCACTTTCAACTCGCTGTCAGTGTAAAACTTTTTAATCCATCTTCCTGTCTTACCATTTATGTTTTTTGTAACTATTTCCTCAAGCAAAGTCCTGTGGTTTACATTGCCATATGCTTTTGCAGAGTCAAGAAAAACAGTATCCATTCTTTTTCTTGGAATTAAATTTTCATGTATGTCATTTTAATGAGCTGATCGTACTTTTCCTGGCACAAATCCATGTTGGCCTTTGTTTATGTAACTGTTCTTGATTAGTAGGTTTGATGTATATCCTTTTATCACTTTTAGAAACTTTTTTTACACATGAAGTCAAGCTGACTGGTTTGCATTGTTTAGGTATGAGCGTAGCTCCTCCCTTTTGTATCAGTTCTCATTCATTTGCCGAACCTTTAGTCTTTCCCTGGCAGTTGTAGTTGCTTCCATAATCTAATTCTTTTTCTTGCCATTCCATGTTATAATTGGGTCAGGTTTCTCTAATCCCTTCAATAGTTCCTCAACTTTTGTGAAACTAATTCAGAAGTTATTTAATTTTGTTTTTGATAGTCTGTATGACACTAGATTTATTGTACTTGTAGCTGGGATCATCACTTTAATTAGTTCAAAGTTCACATTTATTGTAACTCATCTTTGTTGTTTTCCTTCATACCTGCTTATGGACATGTATTGCAGCACTCCCTTGTTAAAATTTTGTTCTATTTGCTCTGAACATTTCAGATTGAGTCAGATTTGCTTCATCTTTAACTTTTTAGTTTCTGATGTATTAATTAGGATTTCTTCTTGGAGTCTTGGGGGGGGGGGTTCTTTACAGCCTCGGCTGGGCATTGGCTACTGGATTGGGTCTTTGGTTGACCATGCTTTTGGAAGGCGATTCATCTCCCTCAACCATACTCTTCTTATAACCATGCCTATGTCTTACCCTATCATTACTTACTTGATCAGCCCTCTTCATCGCATATTGTCCTCAAACATTTCATTTCCAACATGTGGATCCTCTCTGTATGTTTTCATCTGTAGCCCATGCCTCATACCCATACAGCACCATTTAGACTACTGTACCTTCAAACAAGCTAATTTTTACCATATTAGACAGAAACCTCTCTTTCCTTGCATTTCTCAATGCTCCCAGAACCTTTCCCCCTTCACCCATCCTATGACTTGCCTCTGCTTCCATAGTTCCATTTGCTGCCATGTCCAATCCCATGTATCTAAAACACCCCATTCAAACATCATACCCAACTAACCTGTCTCTCTGTATTGTTAAACCTAATTCTGCTTGAGGCAGGTACCCATTTTATCGACTATACCCAAGGTGGGGATGAACAGTTGGGTTGAGTGTGGAACAACTGCCACAACCAGGATTCGAACCTATGCACTCGACCTTGTGCAGCCTGTGAATGTGCCACAGTCAAGAACACTAACTGCTGCACCACGGGGGTTCATGGCATGAGCACTGGATATATTGTGGAAAAGAGTTTAGACTGGCATCATCACTTGGAATTTTAAACTTACTCATTGTCCCACTCCACAAATGAGGAAGCAAAGGAGTCTCAGAAACTATTGACTTATGGCACTGACAGTGCACTTTATTTAGATTTTTTGAGAGTCAGTAGATGCAAATTGGCTAAGTGAACTAAAATACTCTATATAAGCCAGAACATGGTTTCAGGGAGGATTTTCTTGCTTCTCTTAGTTGCTTGACCACACTAAAATTTTAGAGGCACTGGATGAGATTTGCATTTGTATCCTGTCCCAGGAGAATGCTTAGATTTTCATCTGTAACTTTTTAAGGTTTATTATGATAGGTTTATTATGATAAATCCAGCATTTACTGACAAGGTTTATTATGATAAATCCAGCATTTACTGACAAGAGTAGTAACCAGCTATTGAAGTTTGATGTATTCCATTTTATGTTGTACTTCAAGGGCTATGCTTTGATGAATTTTATTTGTTTCATTTTTCCACAGGAACATCACCTGCAGCAGGCCATCTTTCACCAACGTGTGATTCCGGTGCCCGAAGTGTACGACTTAGGTGCCGAAGAAGCCTCCGTCCTCGACAAAATGTACCCTCCCACCTATAAGGTAATTCTAGCTTAAATCTTTGAGTGCATCATAAAATTTCAAAAGCATTCTCTAAAAGTGATTTTCCTATTGAAAAAGGAAATTACTATTCAGAAGATTTTCTCACTTTTTCATCATAAGAAAATCTCAGTGTTTCCATATTTGGCATTTGAACCCTAGGAAATGCAGATATTTAGTGAAAAATAGGCTTTTTTTCTAAAAGATGCTGAAAGAAAAAAAATAGTACCATGAAAATTACTTTATTGTAATTATTATTTTTCATACTTGATCCCTGTTTCCTGCATTTATAAGGTAGTGCCAGGAACAGAGGAAGAAAGGCCACATCTGCTCACATCCATTCTCTAGCTGTCTTGTTATGCAACAAAACCACTGCTCCCTATTCACAACCAGAACCCACAAACCTTTCCATGGTTTATCATGGACACTTCTCATGCTTTGGTTCAGTCCATTGACAGTGCGTCGACCCCGTTATACCACATATTTCCAATTCACTCTATCACGCTAATGCCATTTCCTGCACTAGCGAGAGAGTGCCAAGAACAGAGGAAGACATGGCATTACTTGCTGACATATAATGCACAGCCCCCAGTCCACAACCAGTCCCCACATGTCTTTCTTTGGATTTCTGTGACCCCTTCGTATGCCATGTTTCAGTTCAGTAAGAGCACATCACTCCAATTTACTCTTTCCTATGCATGCCTCATGTCCTCCTAAATGTTAAGGCCCCAAGCACTCAAAACCTTATTTTTTCCATCCTACCATCAATTTGTTCTCCCCATTCTCTTTGTTCCCTCTACTTCTGACACAAATATCCTTTTTGTCAACCTGTCCTCTCTTGTTCTCTCCATAATATCTCTACCATTCCAGACCATTCCAGCACACCCAGTTCAACTCTTTCAACCATACTCTTTTTTATTATTTATCCCCCTTATACCCTGTCATTTTGTGCTTGATTCATCCTCCTCACACCACATCTCAAACATTTCATTTCCAGTACAGTCACCCTCCTCCGTATATTCTGACCCAGGGCCCTACTATACCTTCATATACGCTCAGCTTCAGTTTCCCAGATAGTAATGTTTCTCTTTACACTTTTTTATTGCTCCCAGGACCTTCACATCCTCACCCTCCCTATGCTCAACTTCAGCTCCCATAGTTCCTTTTGCTGCCATGTTCATTCCCAGTAATGTAAACCACTTCACTTCAAGTTTTCTCCTTTCAAACTCCAATCAAACCTCCCATCTGTAAATCTTTCTATCAAGAATAGAATATGGCTTAGTGTGGTGATCCTATGTTACAGGCCCCCCGACAACTGATCCACATCCACCCATTCTCAGCAGACCAAGACATCCCTGAATATGACATGGACTCTGAGGATGAGGCGTGGCTCAGCCAACATGCTGCCAAAGGGGAGGTTCCGCTCACCAACCTGCAATTTGAGGAAATGATGGATCGCCTGGAAAAGGTACATATTGGCTGGGGAAACTATTATTTGAATTAGAGTATACATCACTTGATTTATTGATCATAATTGTATACTGTCTGAACCATGTAGCACTTAACTCGTTAATACATTATTGTCGCTGAAGTTAATACATTATTGTCACTGAAATTCTTTGTGATTAATCAGGTTATCTCTTGTTAGAAGGAAGGAAAAGCACTGAAAACCCCCAAAACATCGGTGGGGGAGAGGGGGAAATACATCTTTGTCTTAGAAGAAATATTTGAGATAACTTGAAAAATTTACATGTCTTTAAAGTTACAAGTTGCTTTAGGGTGGGACATTGATGAGGTCAGTAATTGAATCCAAACAATTAAATCAATATATAAGCTATTGCTCAGTTTAATGAGAATCCACATTAACTCCTTTCCATACTATCCCGAGTTTACTCGAGTTAAGCTTTTGTATAAATGATTATTATCCTGAGTTAACTCAGGTCACCCTTGTTCTGGAAATTATTGTCCTGAGATAACTCATTTGGGGTTCCAGATACATTTTCTGTTATTCCTAGCAGTTATTATTTCTCTCAGTGACTTGTAATGTCACTTATTTACATCTACAGATGACAGCATGGTGAGGCATCTCTTAGAGGAGGTGCAAGCATCTGCATTATTTTTCTCACTTTTCCAATTTTTATTTTTCACAATATGCTAAGTGATAATGAACATGTGTTGACTACGCAAACACACATGAAAATAATACCACATCTAACGAGGAAAAATTCTCCAATTTGGGTAGTGCAATAGACGAAAAGAAAGCAGTGTCTCTTAGAGGAGGTGCAAGAGTGTGGCTTATTTATGCCTTTCCATTATTTTTTCACCCACAAATTAACAAGTTATGATGAATATGGGAGTAATGACTATAAAGACACATTAAGGATATTACCTCAACATTCTGCAAGATCGAATAGTCTGGCTGATGCTGTGGAGTAGACCACAGTGAGGTTATCTTTACCTTGTATTGCACCTGCCCACTCATTTCCTTTTGCTGGTAACAACACTGTCAGTTAAACAAATTTTGAGCGTTAGAATACAGTATATAGCAGTATTTATAAAGTTTACTTGAGTCAGTAATGAACTTGCTGACATGATAGCTGAAGGGCATACCAGGTATGTAAAGCAAAGGTTGAAGGTAATTCAAGGGATAATGGCAGTATTAGATGGTAACCTATCAATAGTAATGCAATAATAGGATTTTTTTGCATTTTTCCAGTAAGCTGTCATTTTTCTTTGTTATTTCTAAAGTTTTTTTTATGATATTAAGTTCATAAAGTTACATTTTCTATTTTTTCACAACTATTTTTGTATTCATTAAGGTAACTTGGACTCACAGGAACTGCTTATTTCATTTGATATTTTCTAGAATAATAACATTTCAATCAAAATATATATTACACTACTCAAATGCCAGGAAATGTAACACACACATACACACACAAGATCAGTATCTTTAGCGTGAAAGATGCCATAGCTTACATGTTAAAGTAAGATCAGTATTTGTGAGTTTGGTATGTAAATGTGTATATTAATCCAGAGCTTTATTTTCAGGCTTCAGGACTGAAAGCTGTGACTCTGCAGGAGGCTAAGGTGCTTCTGAAGGACGATGATGATCTCATCATCGCAGTCTACGACTATTGGCTCAACAAGCGGCTCAGACTAGCTCATGCACTCATACCACAGGTCAGAGTTGCCTAATATGCTCCCAGTCGACACCAGAGGTAGTTTATTGTCCTCTTGGGAGCCCAGTATTAAAAATGGGTTCCTACTGAGGTGTCATAGTTAACTAATCTGGTGGTATGAATGAGTCTGAGTGAAATGATGCTCTTAAGGCAGACCAAAGTTTGCTAGCAAGATCTTGCTGCACATCTTACAGTATTTCACCATGGATGTCTTTTTTAGCACTCGACCACAGGTCAGTTTGGTTTATTGTGATTGGATGTTAATTTTTTACAGTGGTTTAAAATATTATTTTTTGTACAATAGCTGTATGGAGATAGTTTTAAGGGTTATTTTCTATTCCACATTCTTTCTTTTTAATATGAAATATTATAATTATTATTTTGTTTTTCAGGTTAAGACTGAAAAGGGCTCTGGGTCAAACTCCAGCGATCCGTATGTGGCTTTTCGTAAAAGAACAGAAAAGATGCAGACGAGAAAGAACCGTAAAAATGACGAATCTAGTTATGAGAAAATGTTAAAGCTGCGTCGAGATCTGTGCAGAGCAGTTACCCTGTTAGAAATGGTGAAACGAAGAGAGAAAGCTAAAAGAGAGTACCTCAATCTAAATATTGAGGTTTTTGAAAGGAGGTAGGCTAATGGCAAAAGTGCATGTGTTGTGGTTGGTAGTAGTTGGTAGACAGCCATTGTTACCCTTATGTTACTTTCGTGATCAAACCACCTCACACCACATATTGTACTCAAACATTTCAGTTTTCAATACAGCCATCCTTGATTGCACATCTACAGCCATCCTTGATTGCACATCTTCATCTATAGCCCATGCTTCACATCCATATGAGAGTGTTGGGACCTTCAAACATACCAATTTTTGCCTTTTCAGAAGACAACAACCTATCTTTCTACATATTCTTCAGTGCTGCTGTAACTATTAACATATTCTTCAATATTTTAAGAAGTAAAACATTTGTCTTAAAATTCCCAAATTTTTAGCGCAGGCAGTTAATTTTTTTGGAGATGTTAAAGGGTTAAATGGAAGAGCATCTTCCATTTTCACATATGTCATTTCCCTGAGATGCATTGCTATTTTCAAAATAGATGGCTGAGAGAATAGGATTTCCTGATATGCTTACTTTTCTTCCCTTTAGTCTGGATGTTGCTGTCATTAATACCAAAACAGTGAGCAGCTGCTGAAGCACCACACCCATGATTAAGTTCATTCCGTATCTTGAATAGGCTGATTTGTAGTAGGAGTACTTGTTGGATGCTTAGGCATATTGGTGACTGGTTCATTTGAGTAAAAGTGTTGAAATATATGAGTGGTAAAAGGTTGTCCTTATTTACTAAATGCTAGCAGAGGACAGACACTGTAGGCAGTTTGGCATGTGCATCATCAACAGCTTGCAGTGTCAGCCAGCTGGGTTCATGTTATACTGCTATAGTTCATGTAATAATGAAATAATGGGAGTGATTTAGGTGCCTGTGTTATATCAAAATCATTATATCAAACTGTGCTGTATCATAGTCATGCTGTATTACATGGTTTACTTTGTGAAATGCTTTTGCAAAATCTATAAAAAACAGTGTCCATTCTTTTTTTCAGTTCAGTTTCAATACTTTATTCCTTGATAGAGGAATCGGGATCCTATTGCTGTTACTCTTTATCATTATAGTTTCATCTGTGTTATTATAGTGAGCTAGTAGTTGTGTTGCATGCTTTTATCTGGTAAAAAACCTTGCTGGTCTTCATGTATGGGTTATTGTTAATAAGGTGCTATACTTTACATTTATATACTAGTGTCACAAATATTTTGATTATATGTGATGTTAAGCTGACTGGTCTGTATTGTTTCGACAGCAAATTAAATTTTTGCATTGTTGCTTTGTACTCCATATTGTATATGTCTGCATTGCTAGAGTGGTCAGTGCTTTGTTACAGAAGCATTGTGAGAGGTTTAGCTATTGTTTTCTGTGTTTTTTAAGAGATTAGCTAGGATTCCATGAGTCCCAGGTGCTGAGTTCTCATTTAGTTGGTCACCTGTTTCAATTATGTCTCCTAATATTTCAGTCAGTGAGTGCAGTTCATCATAGTCATTAGGTATTTTATTGCTGATTTCTTCATTCTCGTATACTTAATTATGACATATATTGGGCAAAATATATGGAAAGGTCTGTGGGGCCTGGATATGGATAGGCAGTTGTGGTTTTGGTGTGTTACACATGACATCTTGTATATGGATGTGAGCAGGTGTAGCCTTTCTTTGTCTTTTTCCTGGCGCTTCCTTGCTGACACATGGGGTAGTAATGCTGTTTCCTGTGGAGCAGGTTGGCACATATACATGCATATATGTATATGTATTTATTGTGCATGTATGTATATATATATGTATATATGTAAGTGAATGGCTTTTTCTTCGTCTGTTTCCTGGTCCTACCTCGCTAACGCAGGAAACAGCAATCAGGTGTAATAAATAAATAGGTATGTATATATATGTGTATGTGCCTACATGTATACATATATGTATGTGAGTGGATGTGTGTTTCTTCGTCTATTTCCTGGTGCTCCCTCACGTACACAGGAATCAGCAATTAAGTCTGAAAAAAAAATGGGTGGCATTCAACATATGGCAGATTCTTTTGGGGTCCTTTATTTAGTGTCACCTTCTTTGAAAGGGACCTTCTTCTTCTTCTCCTTTTTTTTTTTTTTTTTTTTTTTTTTTTTTACAAATAGTACTTTTGGAATATGATCCATGCTTTGAATAACTTGTTCATTTATACTTTGTTCTTTTCTTTGACCATTATATCTGTCTGAATTTCTTACTTTTTCCTTTAATTGCTGAACTTTATCTCTGTTGCTTACATTTTTCCTTTTTTCCTTCTATATTCTCTTCCTACGTTCAGCTTTTTTTTTTTTTTTTTTTTTTTTTTTTTTTTTTTTTTTTTTTTTTTTTTTTTTTTTTT